>OX381720.1:41524826-41770951 GCA_947462335.1 Harmothoe impar
ATGATACCTAAATGATTCTATGTAAGGTATCTAGTCACAACAATATCTACAGCTTTACCAGAGAGAACCCAAGCCTGATAAGCCACATAATATGTGCTTCTAGCTGTATATAGCTCTAAGCATAAAGTCTCAGTGGCCTTGAAGGTATGGGATTATAATTAACTCTGTATACACAGTTACAAAGGTGCCACCTAGTGTGTTGTAATAGAGTGAGAGATAATTGGTAAACAACATTTATTTCTACTGCTAAGAAAATATTCAGTGAATTCACTGAATGCATATTTATTTGAGCCCAAGGGGATGGACTTTTTCTCTCGCTATTCATGCCCATATATATCTTTGAAATATTGCTCTCAGATATTTGATACTTTGACATATGGATTAAAATATCACCTTGCTTCTGACAAGACCTAAAAAACGGAATTCGACACCACAGCAGCTGGGATACTAACTTTAATATCAAACGTACTTGTGCAATCTTTCGCAGAGAAAATTGCATATGATATGTTCGTCTGGATTTGACCCTTATCACTGTCAGATAATGAAACAGAAAGAGCAGTAGCAATTCATTATACTTTGATACCTAGTACACATCTGACTATACAAACAGACTAAATTTTTATCAACAAAGAACATGAAAAGTCAAGTCATTCAGTCAAGAAATCCATCCATATTATTCAATTTCAATACAGGACGTGGGCGCATGACACCTTGTGCCGACTTTAATTTTTATATGGATCCCGAAGCGGCACTGGTGATGCTCTCTGACCTTCAGTGTCCGACATCTATTATAACATATGAGATAAGCCGCGAGTGTGGACTGCCCTGGGTAAGACGTGATGGCTCTATATGGGTGCACAGGATACTCACTCTCCTTTGGCCAATCAATGTTTGCATGCTAATGTTGTGTGGCAATGTTCCTGGCAGATTCGATATTTTTCACAGTCCAATGGGAAAAAACATTTGAATCTGAAAATTTATTTTTCATTACATTTACTTCTGCTCTATCATGAATAACAAAAAGTCAGTAATATTGTAGACATGCCAGCAACTGTATGCCTGAACCACTTCCACAAATAAACCCTTTCTGCTGATAACACTTTACCCTGGGTTGAAACCCAGTACCCTTCTTTCAGTAATTATGTCAATGTCTTTAATATGTTGCAAATTGTTGAGGGAGAAAGTTGGCTGGAAATTAAAAAGTGGACAGTCTTAGGACTTGATATGTTAATTTATATCATACAGATTTCATATAGATTTACAGAATTCTTGTAAATTTACCCTATTCTAAAATATTTTAGTTCATTCTTCTGGTCTTTGTAATCATGTGCATTGGATATATTAAAAGAACTCCAACTTAAATATCCAGCCAACACTAATATCCCTTACACAAAAAAGCATGTGAAGCCTTGGAGCTTGTGTCTTTGATTTGTTCTTTAGGATTTTCGTCCATCGTTGGGAGTGGTAATTATTGAACAACAAAAGTGGTATGGATTGCTATGCATCTCAAATATCTCCGGCCTCCAGCAAAAGGTGGAATGTTTATGTCCGCCAACATAGTTAAACTATACTATAGTAAAGCACAGGATATTTCACTGGAAATGGGTGAATTCCTGCGTCAGAGGGGTGGAAATGTTTTTGCCCCCCCCCCCCCCCAAAAAAAAAGAAATCCGCAAAGCCCACCTGTTTTTAAGTAATGACCACTCCCTTTAACTAATTTGACACATCTCTTACATCTCTTTTCTTTTAAGTATCCCTTTCATTAAGTTTGCATGGTCTTTTGTTTGGCCTCTTGGCAGGGAAAGGCAATACTACACCAAGTGCAGAGTTTAACTTTGGCAATGACTGTGAGGCCGTTCACATAGTCCTCAGTGAGATAACATGCCCAATCACTCTAGTATCATGGGACATCTGCAGTGAAACGCGTCTTAAATGGGTTTGTTGCTTTCCCTTGCTATTTGGTCAGAGCCAGTATTTACACCCCTGGATTGTTTTCCATTCTTGATTTTTGCACCTAAATACTAATCAACCTCGTCAATCCATAATGCATGTAGTTTTAATTCAATTTTTGTTGTTGTTAAGCATGAAGTTGTCCTCACTGCAGTTGCAGAGATAAGCTTTACCAACATTTTTTATCATACATAGGCTTTTCATTATTTTGCACCAACTGGGTAGAGATTTACATGTAAACCAAATGCTAGTAAATGAAAACCTCACCATGTAAACAAGTATCATCTTTGTATTTGAATAAAATTTAGGCTTTCAGAATTGATTAAATATGGATATTGATTTACATTAGTTCATACTCAGTACATAATATTATTGCTTTCTGATGACAACATTAATAGAAACATGGAATGATATCACTATTTTTAGGCATGTGACTCAAATGGCACATTAACAAATGTTCACAATTATCCAATGTTTTAATCCTTCAGTACTTTGTTCTTACCAGGAATGGTTTGATGAGCTGATGGATGTGGACACAAAAAAAGGAAAGTTCCATCGAAAGATAAATGAGTATACTCAGAAGCGCCGGAAAGAGGTGCTTCATCTTCCAGCCTACATATCCTGTGACCCTATAGCCATGGCTGTGGCTCTAGACGAGTCTCTGATTCTGAGGAGTGAGAAGCATTACTGCGCGGTGGAACTTCAGGGTCAGCTGACCCGTGGTCAGATGGTGGTCGACTGGAAGGGCCAGCTAAAGCAGAAACCTAACGTGGATATCGTTATGGAGGTAGACCTGGCCAAGCTGAGGGGCTACTATGAACGCATGGTCAAATAAAGTGTAACATGTCACATGGAACATAGTAAATTACATCTACATGAATGTGATCTATATACTGTGCATAATGAATTCAATGTGCTATGGGACCATTCAGAGTAAGTGTTTTATATTTGTAGCAAAATCTGTTCCGTACAATATGTAACATGTATACACAAATGGGAATTAGATTTTACTGTATACTAATTGATGAATCTGAGTTATATTGTTCAATGGTATGTTATGCAACAAGGGACGAACTTGCGGAATCACTAGACGCCACCCATTCTGTGGCTTATCTTAAATCGCCACTTCTGGCGTTATCTTATTCCTCCCTCCCATAAGATTATGGGTAATAAGATTACGGATGGAATGTATATTTGGCATACATATGTGCAAGAAGGGAAAAAAAGAACAGAAGAGCGGGGGTTGGGGGGCAGAGCCCCCAATATCAATATAAGACTCCATCCATATTAAGATTACAGGAAAAGTGGGCTTTTTAAGATTACAGGTAGAATGGGTGGCATCTAGTGACTCCGCAGATTTGTCCCCACGTGCGTATGTTATGGCACAGGGAACATGGCAAACTTGTCTACTGCCTAGTCTATAATTATATAGTAAGTATCAAGTCACTTTTAGCAGGGCACAATACAATGGGTAAACCTAACAAGTATTACTATAATATTCAGTATTTTCAGAAACCATATGTCAGCTAGTATACATGATCATAATACATGGACACTCTCTCTCTTTATATATATAGGATTAGATTGGTATTGCCTATCTACTTAATTGCAGCAGAAAGAGCGAAATTCAAAAGTGCTAGATCTGAGATCCAAATGATATGTGTGTATTCATAGTAACCCAGTTGCTGCTATTTCAATAATGTGGATGTGATGGTTATATTGATCTATTTTATCCAATCAAAAAATAAATATATCTGGAACAGTAGACATGTTATGTGAAGACAATTTAGTCCATTTCATAATAACTTAAGACAATGTTGACTGCTACCCGGTATATGCTGTAAGACTGGACTATGTGTATTGGATACTGTTCTAACAGCAATAATAATGTATATCATTGGTATAACACCTCAAGCTGTATACTTTGCATAAAACCTTTTCCAATGTCAAGTGTAACAAGTATGTTAGAACATTATTGATGAAAACCTTCTTAAGATATTCAGAGGGATATGGGGGTCTCCAAATCCTGATATATTAGTACCCAAGAGAAGGAATATATATACATTAGATGTGTTTGCCTGGGACTGATATGTAGGGTCATCTTGTATGTCCTTAAATCTTGCTATTAGAAGCCTGTCATGCACTTCAGCGAAGGTCTACATGATTGTGTCTTTATCGAAGGATTACTTACCCTGGGAGAAGCATAACATCTCATGATATGCTGTCACTAGATTGTTTGTAAGTATCCCATTTGCCACTAGCTCAATAGCTGTGATATATCTGTCATCATGACCCAACATCTGTAACATACTACCTCCACACACAGCAACATCTTCATATTATCTGTCTCAGCACTGAACAAAGAATATAAGAGTATAACATAAGGTGTGATATTGCTTGGAGTGTCCCTTGTGGGCTGCATTCAGTGTGAACTACAACTGTTTACTGATATGACCGGTATTGTGATACTAATAGAGATCCTTATGGGCATTTATCTAAGCCTAAGGGCATTAAGCAAAAGAAGGAAGTTGTAACCACATCAATACCATTGCCCTCAATGAAGATATAAAGTATACCAGTATGTATAGGTGCTATGATAACTTAAAATTCTAGTAATTTGTTAACAACAATACAGTATATTCACATGTAAAATAATCATGAATCCTATAATTGGTGGCATTCAATTGATCAAAATAATTACATTAGGCTAGTCCAATATTATAAAAATGTTGGTCAATGAATACATTTTTTGAAAAATAGTGCCAGGGAGCGAATTTGTTTTTGTCAATAGATTCTGTAAATGGAAAGGTGAAGCAAGCAAAGATTTGGGCTGAAAGAGAACATCATATTTTCATTCCCTGCTAGATTTATTAGATAAATTGTCTAGTAGTGGTCTACTACAGTCTAGAAAAAGGTCTATGTAATAATGTGCAGATATCTTCAACCACAACGTCCATGTTCAATGTAGTCGTAGAAGAAACTGCTAATTATCTGGATAAAGAAGTTCAAGATTGTGTTCATGTTCAACTTGCTGCTATTGAATCTTGCTATGTTAATATAATCCATGACACAGTTAAAATAAATTAATGAATCAGCAGTGGTGTTGCATTGTATTATTTCTTCATGACAATTTATGAAAACAGATAATACAAGGCCACACAAAAAAGGTTGGTCTGTACACTCAAATCGATCTATCCTAGCCAGATAGGGTATTTAAGAGTGTGGTCCCTGTCTGACAAAGCATTGCCATTGGCAGGGGGATGGCCCGACGGGCATTGGCAGGAAAGGGAGAGAGATGGATATGATATCATATGACACATCATAGTCTATTTCAGTGGAGTATGAATGACCTGGATGGGGGGAGGGGGCTGAGTCTTAAAATATTGTGTCCTAAAATGCACGATTTCATGTCCAGTACATCAACATTTTCTTGGCAGACATGCCCCTAAACTCCCCTAATATGGCTGCTGCGCTTTGCTCGTGGGAAGCAGACAGTCACTCCAGGTTAGCCAGGTTTGCCCCCCCCCCCCCCTCTAGACAATCCTGGATCCGCCACTGAATTGCCGTCAAGCGCTGACTGTGGTTAGAGTAACGGAATTAAACTTGTGTGAGTTTTAGTTGATCCTTAAGTGCACTTTGTAGATGATGTTAGTACAACAGTAGTATGTATGAGTACAGTGTATCTTAGAGCACTGAGTGTAGTGCAGAGTGACCTGGTGGCGTTGTCTGTTTGATAGCTCGCCTGAGTAGAGAAGATTGTCCAGTGCTCTCCCCGTGCCTATCATTAGAAGGATATATACAAACAACGGTTCAGGCCTAAGACACATAGCCACCAGCGTTCCTTCCCATCTCCATGGAAAAAACAATAGTCACCCCCATTCTCAAAGGTTGAAATCCATAAGAGGTTAACAACTTAGGCATATTTCGATCCTTTCCCCTCACCTCTATAAGATCTGTGAAAAGGTGGTACATTCACAGCTCCTTGGCTACTTCCAGGAACCAAACTTTCTCAATAATACTCAGCACCGATTTAGGCTCAAACATTCAACAATGAATAGCCTAGTCTAACTGAAAGACAACACATATGGGAAATGACAAAATTAAAAATGTGTGGTTATTGGCTTTGGGACCTTGTCCCCAAGGCCATTTACACCACAGAGCAGAGTTGGAGAGAACCCCACCCCACATACACATGCATTATACTCCGCCCGGGTGTTTGGTCTATTGTTCTTACTGTAGGTTATATGGCATATTCTCCTCTCTCAGACCACCAGCTGACCTGGGACAGCCTGGGTTGAGTGACCTAGTTCACATAACCTCCTCAGGAGGTTATGTGTATAACCTCCTGAGGAGGTTATATGAACTAGGTCAAGTCTGACAGGAGGTTATGAGAACCGTTTCTCATTTAAAACCATGCTTGTATTAGGATTTGAACCGAGGAGCACAAACCCTCCAGCCTGCAGTCCTCTGTTCTAACAGGTAAGCCATCGGGGCAGACCTATGTAAAGGACATGACATGAACTACTGGTTTGTTAACTAATGTTTTATCCATGAAGAAATCAAATCTAAAAATGGTTACAGCCTTTTGGTGAATTGAACTCACCACCTTCTGACCCACAGGCTGAGCTGGTAACCACTACACTACCAAGGCCTGCCTGTCAGGTGCATGAGAAGACATCTTATTTATGTTCCAAAAAGCAGGCCAGCACCGAGATTCCTGCATTGTAATATAACATTTTCTTGTACTACCATGGAAAGAGGATGGAGTTAGCAAAACGTTTTGTTAAAAAGGGTAGCTCAGTAAAAGTGTGCCTCTGTCAGGACCGGAACCCACAATGTTCAGACTACAAGTCGGCGGTATTACCAACTGAGCTAGCGAGCCAGTCAATAAACTGTATAACGTATTATGCCTATGAATGAGATCAGTGTTAAACGTGGACCAGTGTGGGTTCGAACCCCACAATATCTCATGGAATGGAATTTCTAAAATAATGTAAATTTCTCATTTAGAGATGGATATATAACTCTTTCTTGCTCTACTATGTATGGTGGGTGGAGTATAAGTGAGAAAACCTCCTTGGACCTGTAGAATATGGTACATAACCTCTTCTACAATTGACTGTGTGTTGACAGTTGACACCTTGACAGTAGTGATTTCTCACTTGCAAATGTGTTAGTAAAATTGAAGTTAAGATGTGAAAGTGAATTTCCATTTCAATTTTCACTTTGAAAAGTGAATTTTCATTTCAATTTTCGTTTTGAAAAATGAATTCTCATATTGTAAAGTGAATTTTCATTTCAATTTTCAAAAAATGAATTTTCATTTCAATTTTCATTTGTGAAATGGAATTTTCACTTTTTGACCCTCCTGGGCCACTGTACTAAACACCTATTTCTATACTAAAGGTGAAGTCACACTGGTAGCACTTGGGCCTCTGACCAACATAGCACTGGCCATCAAACTGGACCCTGAATTTGGGTCCAAGCTAAAGAAGGCTGTAATCATGGGAGGAAATTTTAAAGGTAAGTAGTTCAAATGATTAACCCCATTCTTTCCCTTTAGCTACCACTGCACAAATGTGTTTTCTAATGTGTCATTGATAATATAACAAAACATTAGTGAAAATTGCAATTTTTAGAATATGTCACTTGATTTCTTTTCCAGGGATAGGGAACATCACCCAGAGCGCAGAGTTTAACTTTGCCTCAGACTGTGAGGCTGTACATATAACTCTGAATGAGTTAGCTTGCCCGATCACCCTAATATCATGGGAGTTTTGCAATGACAAGCCGCTTGACTGGGTTTGTTTGTTTCTCATGCTATTACTTCTCAGCCAATATCATCACATCTGTCTCGTTTTTAATAATATATTTTCCTTTCAAAAATAGTTCATATTTCTTTCACATGACACAACATTCATATGGAATTAACAGAATTTACTGTGTCAGTTATTAGTTCAAATTGTTTTTGATTAGAGAATAGGTAAACTTACAGAACTGCTGCCTAATTCTACAACTATTTTCGTCTAATCCTACAACAATGTCATGACAAATCACTACTAACCTATTCGTAACCATATTCACTCAATTATGACATAATATTTCAAGGAGTGGTTCAACAAACTTATGGAAGTGGACACAGCCAAGGGTCGGTTTCATCGGAAGATCACTGAGTTCACTCGAAAGCGCCAAAAAGATGTGCTCAACTTGTCATCCTACATATCATGTGACCCTATGGCCATGGCCATGGCCCTGGATGAGACTCTTATTCTGCACAGTGAGAAGCACTACTGTACTGTAGAACTTCAGGGCCAACTGACCCGTGGTCAGATGGTAGTCGACTGGAAGGGCCAGTTAAAGAAGGAACCCAATGTGGATATTGTTATGGAGGCAGACCTAGCTAAGCTGAGGGGCTTCTATGAGAGAATGGTCAAATAAATTAGTTGTGCAGAGTAACAATGTAATGTAGTCATGTATCATCTTTTTAAGATAACAGCAATGTATGAATTCCATAGGATGCATCTCCCTCTAGCAAGTAGTGATTTTGTCCTTCCCATTTAGAATTTTAACTGATTTCCTGCTCTGGTGCGTGGACTCTTAATAACAATGGTATTATCTTGGACATTGGACAACTTAAAAATAATTATGTAGCAACAGTTGAGTGTCTCTTCTGTTCATTTAAGGCTTCTGCCATTTTGCATGAATGTGGTACTAAGGACTTCATCGTTTTTTTAGACAACCTCAAGATGGTGATACACTAATGTAGGGTGTTCAGACAATTTCTATTGACTGCAGAAAAGGTGAGTTTGTCATGCAGGATAGATAGGCGGGATCTTCACTAAGAGAATGCTGGTAGGATTGTGGCTCTAGCACCACTAGAACCATTTTAAATCAATTTTTCATTACAGAAAGTAAGGGGTTTTGACAGGACGGGAGGATAGGGTGTGACATCATAAAATGTAGGTTTATATCATGGCTTTCCAATGCAGTCATTTCCAAATTAATCGGAGAAGATTACCCCAGCATAATGGTCATTCTCCTACAGAGTGTCTTTGCAGAGCTGTCAATTTGCAGTGCCAAAAGTGGGTGCTCCACAGGCAGCACACAATTCCCAGTTGCCACCTACTCATTCAAATATAACCACTACTTAACCTGTTCAAATCATTGCAAAAACTTCATATTTTATAGACTGAAACCATAGCCTTCCAATGGTATGAAGATATATATAGTTATTGGAGCCAATTAGCCATGAATAGGACAGGAGTGGAAGGAGAGGGGAATTGAGGGGAAAGGGCTAGTTGTCCTCGCTGTGGCAGGCCACTGTGAACGGCCTAACTAATGCTTCAACAATGGATTTATAAGCGCCTGTACAGTAGTGAACACGGGAGTGAACAGTAAAGTGTGCATTGATTGCCAGAACAGGCCTACATTTAAGATATGAATTTAGAGTGAATAGAATTAAATGGTCCTTCCTAAATTTAAACCACGGTGGACGGCTAAGACAAAGGATTCGCACCTTGGTTATACTGCATACCCTGGTTTAAAACAGATAGACAATGGTTATGAAAAGGTATGTAGATTAACCACAGCTTGCTGGTAGGGCGACTTGGGCTTCGCCCTCGTCTGGCCCCCACCAGCAAGCTGTGGTTAATTCTACATACCTTTTCATAACCATAGTCTATCTATTACATATCCTATACAGCCTTACTATCAAAAGTTTATCTTGTAAGGGCAGGCATGTATCTGAGATGTATCTATACCTTTTGCAATTAATAAAATAAAACCATTTTATGAAAAAGGTAGTCATAAGGAACTGCAGAACAGACTAATCATGCAGCATTTGGGACATCCAGCTGATTTGTTTGTTGGCTTTCCAAAGGTACTAACTCTAGCCATTGATGTCCACTTTGGTTCACTAGAGCCCAACCTGTGGTTTGTAAAATGATGGAATTACATGCATACTTTAATGAATTTAGAACATCATTATGTGTAATAAGGCAACATGATAATTTGTATGAATCTGTATGACAGGAAAGAAGTATGCATTAACCTATACACAAGCTTTCCTCTGCAACATTTATAACCTTGTTTCTGGTATGCAATATTGAGAGGGATTACAACACTAATCTTAAGCTAGTACCAAAACAACAAACAGGTCGACCAAATGATTTGAGAGTGTTCACATAATCTTTATTTGGTCAGTTCCTACCACTGGGGGTCACCAGACGTCTCACATAGTACTATAACTGGAGTAGTCTCATCTCGTCGGATTCTTTTCGCGCATAATACAGGTCAATATATTGAGGGAACCTACCTGCAAATTGGGAACATTAGTACTGAAGATTGGCTTGTCGGGTCATGAGTCTCTTATATAATTCCATAAAACATAGAACCGTATGTGCCACACTATATCCCATGGAGGGATAAGCCATACATAATACCTGACTCATGATCTTATATCTAGTTGGTCCGTTTTAACAACTGGATAGGCATGCATCCTCGTAACTATCATCCTGTCTATGCCTTGTAGAAGCGTATATATACCCGAGTAATGTAAAAATGATGCCTCTTATGTTGCGGAATTTTCCACTGGTTATTCTACATGATGCCAATGGGGTAGTCAGATGTATGTGCCACGTATGGTTCCTGTGCATTTTACATTCACATGTATGCCATGTGTAATACACCCTCAGAAAAGTGAGAGTCATTGTCGCTAAAACTACCCTCACCTGAGAGTCAGGCAGTGTCTGACCCTCAGGTGAGGGTAGTTTTAGCCACAATGACTCTCACTTTTCTGTGTGTGTACTAGTTATGGGGATTCACTTTTTTGTGGAGCCCTGACTACGTAAATATGGAATGTTTGTATACTTAGTTATGTTCCAATGACATTAACTATCAGTGATGACCAGGGGATACATTAGTTGTATCTACAACTTCAAGTTTGTCATGTAAGCTTTGTCTGGTTTATATGATGGTATAACTATAGTTGTTTTAGTGGAATAGGGCTCAATAGATCTATTTGACTTTCTGCTACTCCAAATCCAAATTATACATATATGTAAAAGTGAAGAACAGATGAAAGACCTTGATGAGTTTGACTCAATGGAAATGGGAGACATTCACTGATCTAGTGTATGGTTTTGGTAGTGATTGCCCCTTCACGTGAGAAAAAAAAACGTGGTGTGCCCCCCCCCCCTCTCGTGAAAGTTGACCTTTTGATGATTGCTGGACTCCATAGTCATGGACCTATTCTCAGGTTCAAGGAAAATCCACACAAGCACCCTGGGGTGTTGCATCATGCAATTCCAATATATTACATGGTCATGACGTCTACATCTTAAGCACAGTCATCTTAAGCAAAAGGTTTCTAGAGATGAATTAAAAATTGACAATAAATCTTTATAAAAGTATCTATAATCTTAATCTATACACTCTCTATTGTAATAATCAACAGAAGCCTTTTTATGGGATACCTAATTTACTTTCAGAACACAGCACTTTCATAGCCCACAACCAATATCCACCATACCCTCAACACACGTTTTTGAATACATATACACATACTGTGCCTATCTCCCATGGGAGAGGGCAAGTTTTAGTTTAGAGTGCTTTGATTTAGATTTCGTAGTAACCTTTTTATGGGAACTAGTTTGTGAAGAGGATAGTGGCACTGGCTTTAGTGCCACCTCCTTAGGTGGTGGAGGTGGTGGTGGAGGAGGTGGAGCAGGGGCAGGCATTGCCTCCACAACAGGTCTCTCATTATAGACCTTTGACAATAATTTTGATTGCTTTATCCTGGGTAAGGGCCTCCTGGCATAGCTGTCATAGCTTGTGTCGTCCACGACACGGCTCATCCTGACTATGTCATCAAACCACTGTTTCTCCTCTTTATCTATGATGGACCTGCAGTGTTTTGACATCTCTGTCCTGAAGGAGGCTGTCAGGTCCCTCAGGTTATAAGACCTCCTTTTGTAGGTCCTTGCCCTCCTGCATGGCTCCTGTGCAGAGGTTAAAGGTGTGAAACCCCTAGAGGCTGGTTCAGCACTGGACGGCACTCCTCCTATTTCCTCCTGTGTCTCCTGGTCAGTCCCATGCTCCATTTTACCATCCTTCTCATTCTTATCATCATCAAATTCATTCTCCTCAACAATGTCAGCATCATTTTCAGCATCAGCATCTGCATCAGGGAGTGCTGGTAGCTGAGTGATCAGACCATTGGAGGAGGTCTCACGGAGTAAGGGTGAGTCCTGAGGGCTTTCAGTCCTTGTGGCTGATACTGGAACTACTCCCATATCTCCTGCCTCCATCACTGGAGAGCTCCCTGTAGGAGACCCGCTATTATGTATACTAGGACATTGCTCTTTAGTGTCACCAACAGGCTCTACATTATGCTCACTGGTTGCTATCTCCCTCTGTTCTGTCTCCTGGTTGTTATCAATTTGGAAGGTGTCATTGCTCATGCTCTGTATCAACACATCCTGAGCATTGAGGTGACTGTCTAGGCTACTTATGGAGGGGAGTATAGGCTTTGCATTGGTCTTTAGATCTTGTTGTTGCTCATCTTCATCTAAGTTGCCTTTAGAGTCTGGTAAGAGCTCCCGCTCATCGATAGAACCCTCCTCCTCCTCCTCATCATCATCATCATCATCATGGTAGTTGGAACCATTCTTGGAGCGCCTGTCTTCGGAACAATCCGTAAATGCATCCTCCTCATCTGAGCCATCTTCCAGCAGGTTACTATGGTTTCCTGATATGTGCTCCCAGCCATTGATATCCCATCCAGCGACGGAAGAAGAAGCAATGCTGCAATTATCATTTGCAGACATGCCATTGAGAGTTACAGGCCTGCCACTTGTGACAGCAGTTCGACTGTTGGTGTCACTGATGTGTGTCGCGACTCCACTGGAGCTGATGGGTGACAGTCGGGTGGCTGTGGAAAATGACCTCATATAGCCGCGACTCTCATGTCCATTAATACTGATAGGAGAATACTGGGGCGTGATACGCGGGAGGTGGGTGAAGCGGCCATTGTTGTTATTCTCCTCCCGGTGCTGCTGGTGTATGTAGTCAGCATTCTGGCCAAACAGGCCACCCTCACCCCAGCCCTCATCACCATAGAGATTACCCTCATCGCTGCACCGTGACCCTCCTCCCCCATCCATCAGGGGCCTCAGGCGGTACGGCATCGTTCGTCCTTGGCCACTGTCCCCTCCTGGGACCGGCGGTGAGAGCCTATCAGGGCTGCTTGGATGCAGAGACCCGGAACTCACCGACGACGACGGCGGAGACACACTTCCGGTTTTGAGGAGGTCGCTGGGCAGGTAGAGACCCGCGACCGTCCATGCTCGCGGTGGTTTGCTGAGGGCACTAGGTGTAGTCCTATTGTTGTTGTCACTTCCATTGGGTGTTTCCGAGTGATAGGCTCTGGAGGAGGGCGTGGTACCGCGGTTGCGCGACTGGTACTCCCACAGACTATCCCGCCGCTGCTGCAGCTCGTCACCTGGACATGTGATCACCACTGTGCTGTAACTCACCGGTGTCGTCTGCTCCTGTGACTTTTGGCGCGAAAATGTTAATGGCTCACCAAGAGTTTTCACCCGCAGAGCAGACGACACAGATTGTGGACGAGATGCGGCAGTAGCGGAAGTCTGGTTATCAGTCTGTGGGGTGGGTGTAAGTGTGGGGGTGTGCAGGTGTTGGATGATCTGGGTATCCTTCCGGCGGATGGACCGCTGCAGCTGTGGCCGACTGGATAGTGCACGACTGAGTGATCGTCGTGCGTTGGAGGAGCGTCGCGCGGGCAATCCTGAGTGGTGTCGATGAGGCAATATGGTGGGTGGTGTGAGCGGTGCCACTAGAGGTTGGTGGTGTACAAACTGGGGGGAGTGGTGCTGGTGGTGCTGAGGACTTCCTGGCGTCCCCTGTTGTGGCACCACAGAGGCCCCTGGTGGGCTTGGCTGATGTGACAGCCGCACGAGCCCATACAGCCCACCACCTCCTGTTGGTGTATACATAATACATCCACTGATCCTTTAACCCAATATCAGCCCCCTCTCCTGCCATTCACAGCCAACTCCTCCACTCCCCACATTGGAACCTGCACAATTGGGATTAACAGATCAAACCCATGGCCCTCCACCTTGGTTTAGCTTGGCAGTGAGAGTCAGTGTTGCTATATGCTTAAGCACCAAACTGCTTTGCCATGTTGTTGTAGTCTAGGTGCTCACACCAGTCCCCATTGTCTCTCCGATCATGGCTCTACCTGGAAAACATAACAGAAGGGGCTTTTCACTTGTTGCTGGAGGGTTCAAACACAGTGGATGTGGTCTTAACCTCTAGACAGGCTTTGGTGTGTGGCCTGTTTGAAATAATTACTACTTGACTTGGAGCTGGTGTGTGGCCTAGTCAATTAATGAGTTGTTGACTGAAACAATAAGGTCAATCACTGGGGGCTGAATAAGGACAGTTTATTGAGAAGTATTTTTGCTTTTCATTACATTCAAAAGCTTTGACTTATAGTAGAAAAAAAAACAATGTTGTTGATTAGGGGTGGGGAGGGGAAGGGTTATACCACAAACAACATGTCCATAACAGAGTAATAGATAATTGATTATCAACAATATTTTGATATAGTTAACTTTCATAAGTGCTATGAAATGTGGGTAGATTCTTTCTATATTACAATATACAATATACAAGATATTACATGCATGAGAATGCATGTCATGCTTTAGTTATCATTGTAATGTAATCATGTAAAGTAAATGTACTAATTACCAGACAATAAGATTTTGAATAATTTTAATCAAATTAAGTCACATTTTAAATCATATGAACCTAGGCTCTTGCAACATACAACACTGTCAAAGCATCATGCCGCCATTAAAGGGTTAACAGCATGCACATACACAACTGTGGGGTTGTGCTGTTTATAGTGGGAACAAGTCTGTACAAAGTAACACATATATGTTGACTGCAAGAAGCTTGTTTGTCTCCACTTCACCCCAACACTAATACATTTTGTACTCCATGGGCAATATTCAACCCTGTGACTCTTAGCGAGTTGATGCCAGAAAAGGTGAAAACTGCTGGTGGGGAAGGGAGCATGTCAGACCTCTGTGCCAAGTACTGAAGCTGAAATATAAATATTTATGAAATACTAAAATTGAATGAGATTATGTACCGCAATGTTGGATTGTGTATAGGGTGAAACAAAGGTGGGTTTCTGGTAACACGGTCAGAACATCTGTATCTGAGAACATCTGTATCTGAGATACATGGTAGTACATTACACTGTAAAAAGTTACTGTATTTAAACAGCACAATGTGCTATACATTTACTGCACTTTTTGCTGTAGTTGGTATTACAGCCCTATTTGCCATATAACTACAGCATTATGTATGGTAAATTGGGTCTCCAGCAATGTTAGTGTACATTAACAGTACATTGTGCTGTAGATTTTTGCTGTTAGGTGGCAGCAGTATACCATTTTTGTACTGTTTATTCCACCCAGCGAGATAAAGTACTATACCCCATGTTCCACCCAACCCTCTCCCGAGACAAATAATGCCTCACAAACTCTCAAGACATTTTAGAATAAGCATGGATGGGAGAGATTGAATGCAGTTATCATAAAGTGTTTTGATATTTGCATAATTGTGTTGAATAATACAAAAAACTGTATTGAATAGACATCACATTAGTGGGAAAAGTTAAATGCTTAAGTGCCTGGACTGGGAAAAAGCTGGTATCACATACAGTTCAGTTGTATTAAAGCAGGATTAAACCATTACAATGTGTAGTATGTATTATCCTAGCTGAAATTGAACTATTATGCAGGAAAGTACTCTCCATGCATACATATTAATTGATATAAATTGATGGCAGCAACAATATGAAACCTACAGTAGAAGTTGCTGTAACTTTACAGCACCCAGTTGCTGTACATGTACAGCAAAGTCTACTTGAACAAAAGTTGCTGTAAATGTACAATAGAAGTTGCTGTAAATTTACAGTACCGTAAATTCCTGCATACTACCTGCGGGTTGTCCGCGAACCAAACTCAGCTTTCATTTGATACCAGACATGCCTTTATAGGGTGCGGGTTATACGAGGGTTTTTATCACTATAGGATAGTACTAAAATTGAAATTTTCAGATCCCAAAACGGGTTATAGGATTCTCCTGAGTTGGGGGTGCGGGTTATACGCTAGATGCGGGTAGTACGAGGGAATATACGGTAGTAGTTGCAGTAAATTTACAGTAGAAGTTGCTGTACAGCAAGTCAGTTTCTGTACACCAAAATCTACTGGAACAAAAGTTACCAGCAACTTTTGCTGTAGGTGTACAGTACTTACTTCTTACAGTGTACCGATGGATCGGCATGACGCATGAATGTGGTGCTGGTAACGTTACACGCCATGACTACATTCATGACGGTCAATACTTCATGCATTAAAGCAGTATGCGGCCCTTATTAGTAATGGGTTAACATAAAAGATCATGTAGGCAGCATGCTACCTAGAACTTCATATATGCATTTGTCGTCATAATGCACCTGCACTGTAAAAATCCCTTGAATTTAGAGAGAATTCCAGTTAAATCTGGCAGTGCATCACCGTTTTTTATTTACAGTAGATCAATGTAAATCTCATCTATGTTACAGTGAACTTCCATAAACCATAATAGTGGAACTCCGATGATGAAATATCCACAATTGATGAAAGATTTAGCTGTGGGGGACAGTGAGGAGTAATTTAAATACCATAGACACCCATCTTGTGATAATAAGAAAAGTATATATGCTTAGCACTGTAGTTAGTGTTGTATAGAAATCCTAAAGCAATGTTTTCTCATGCATTGTGATTATAAAGTGCTGTGGGGCATTATTTGTTTCTCTCAGGGTCTATTTCATAATGATTATTAAGTCCTGGCACAAGATGTCTTTATGTGAAAAAATGATATATTGTGGATAATTATAATGAACTGTACGCTGATATACATCATGACTGTGGAAAAATAACAGCCTAAATTTCATTAAACCATCTAACAAATTATTCTGGGCCACGGTGTGATAAAACTGTGAAATTCCGTAAGAATTACGGTGACTTCTAAATTCAGAGATTCCTTTAAAAAGACATGGGTTTCCCGGCTCCCATTAATGCCAGTGATTCTCCGTTTGCATGGCTGCATTCATGCATCATGAAATTTTCCAAAATCTAATAAATCATGAGGTCTGTAATTTGCTGGATAAGGTAGCGTGACCTGAAGCTTACCATATTTGGTTTTGACCATACAACGTTTAGGTACAACCAAAACCTAGAATAAAAGTATTATTTGACTTTGCAAATTATGTCCAAGTGACAAAACAGCACACTATAATCATGTCAGGGTGACTTCAAACGAGTTCTTAATCTTAGAAGCATATATACATTGTACTGCCATGTTGTAATCGTCTATATACCGCATAGGTTGTGTGGTATAGCACCCTGGAGGAGGTCATGGTGGAGACTTGATGGTTGTGTTGTTCCCCACCAGGTAGCAGCGGCAGGTAGCAGCCTACTGGACCGCCAGTGAACCTGTGGTTGTGTCTCATGTACTCTCCTGAGATTGGGCCAATGTAAACGTTTTTGACCAGGTGCCATCTTTGACCGGGTGCCATCTTTGACCTCAATCAATATCAATTCCTGCTTGATATAAGACAGTTGGTTTAATGCAGATGGGTATATAAATGGGCTACTAATTACTAATTTAAAGTGTTATAACATCAGTAGTATAGTATGTATCGGAACGGGACTATAGTTAAGTACTGTTTATTACTCAATCGACCTGCAGCCAATCAGAGGCCTCCATTTGGTCACGTGACCGGAAGTGACCTACTTAGGGGATTAGTGGTGAGGTCACGTGACCTAGTTAGCCAATCAGAGGCCGCCATTTGGTCACGTGACCGGAAGTGAGGTCATATGACCTACTTATGGACCGGAAGTGACGTCATATGACCTACTTAGGGGACCGGAAGTGACCTACTTTAGGATCACGTGACCGGAAGTGACCTGATGAGTCACGTGACCGGAAGTGACGTCACATGACCTAATGGCCAACCGGAAGTGAGTGACCTGATTGAGGATCACGTGACCGAAAGTGACCTGATTGATCACGTGACCGGAAGAAGAAGAAGAAGAAGAAGTGACGTCACGCGACTTAATGAAGAGATGAGCGTCTTTAAGGGGTCACGCGCTTTAAAATGTGATATCTTTTTTTTTGGAGGAGGAGGAGGAGGAGGAGGAGGAGGAGGAGGCGAGTCTCTTATTTTTTTCGGTAAACTAATAAAAAACACTACGATATAAGTTTTTTGTTTTTTTTTCATTTTTTATTGTTTTACGAGCGACTGGAAGTGACTTATTGAACTAGGTAGAAGCGTTCTTCAGAGTGTATAAAGGGGGGGGAGGGGGGGGGAGGGGAGGGAAGGGGAGGGGGGTCTTTTTAAGATGCATGGGGAGGGGGGCGCTTTTAGGATGCATGGGGCGAGTGGTGGGGGGGGGAGGGGGGGAGGGGGGAGGGGGGCACTCTAGGGGGGTGGGGGGGCACTCTAAGGGGTGTTTGTCTCTTTTAAGAAAAAAAGAAAAGAAAAAGATTTCAATCGAGAGACACGCTTCTTCCTCTCGAGAGGAAGAAGCGTGTCTCTTCGTTTTTTTTTGTTTATCACGTGCTTCGATGAGGCGATCAGCTGCGACTGGAGGAAGTGACACTTTAAGAGGGCGCGCGTCTTAATTGTTATGATATTTTTTTTTTTACTTACTAATAAAGAAGACGTATGAAAATAAAACACAACAATTCACATGTCCGTCGTTCTCGTTGTTTCTTGCTTGATAAAGTCAAGTAATATCGCGATGCCGAGGTCAAACTTTCCCATGTCCTCAGTCAACACTCGAAGGAGTTCAAAAGGTGTACCGCCGGCACCGTCAGCTTCATCTTGCCACATTTTCAACACTCGGAAGGCCCACTCAGCGGGACTTCCTCCGTATTCGCATTCTTCAGCGATCTTATCTAACCTCTCAGGCGACAATTTTAAATGGTCCCCCACCTCTTTCCACCTGCTACCTAGACGTCTGCCGAGGGTGCCCAAGTGCTTATGCATCGCGCGCGAGTCGGGGTTTTCGAAATCCAACCCCTGTCTGTGGAGAAGGGACATCCACTGAGCCAACAGTTCCACGCGTCTAATGCGGGTGAAGACGCGACCGAGCTCTCCCCATCTATGACGATGCGGGGTTTCACCCCACCAGACTCGGAACATCGCCGTACACAGCTCCTCCGGTGTCTTGACACTGCGCTCTACTAGAGCATCCATACGGGCGGCGGTAACTTTTAAGCTACTGCCCAACTCTCTCCAACAGCCGCTCAACTCTTTACCTAGTTGACGAAGCAAGGCGTCGCTATAGGCTAACCGCCGCTGTCCTACCTCTCTGTTCTCCCCATCGGTCTGCCTCGCGCGTCTCACGTCGTCAAGCTGCATTAACTTTTTTTCAGGTGGACAAGGCGGTGAAGGCGAGCTTGAAAGTGGAATAGCTTGAGCCATCTCGTCTCGTCTTGGCGGTGGCGGCGGCGGCGGCGGCGGCGGCGGTGGCGGCGGCGGTGGCGGCGGTGGTGGTAGTAGACGTTACTGTGGTCAGAGGCGATATGTTTTTTTTCCAACAGAAATCAGAGCTTTTTATACAGAGGGAGTTTAATCCCATTTCCAACAGCAATCCAGCTGTGTAGCGACCTGTCCGCATGACGCTTTTTCAACCGCTCCGCTCCTTAAGAGCTTAGATGACGAGGGGTGTGTCATCGCTATCCGTGGAGACCAGCTGAAAACGGTGTTTCTTCCTCATCCATAGCCTTACCTCCTACCCCCTACCTGAGGACGTCTCCCTCCCTCTGACATTCATTGTAACAAACGTCAGAGGTCAGGTGAAAATCGGATTTTTTTCATGCACAGCCTTAGTCAGCTGTCACCCCTCCCTATTGAACTAGCCGGCCGCCGCCTGGCCGGCCCGGTCTACTCACCACGGCAGGAGGTGGTGATTTTTTTTTTGTCTTACACTTAAGTCGCTCACCACATGCACACGCCTCTACTCACAGACAGACACGTTCGTCTCAGGGGGGTCCTGCTTTTTTTTTTTGTATACACACTCTAAGCTCATCACCGTTAATCCTTTATACAGCTAACGCGCGCTGAATGGCTGAACAGGGTGGTAAGTGGCTTAGCTCATGACAGTGGATCCCTCAAAAAAAAAAGAGGGGAAAGGGATCCAGCTGAAAACGTCATACCTTATGTCTTTGTGAATGGCTGCCGGTCAGTCGACGGCAGCAACCGGTTAATCCTTTATACAGCTAATGCGCGTTGAATTGCTGAACAGGGTGGTAAGCGGCTTAGCTCATGACAGTCGATCTCTCAAAAGGGGGGAAAGGGATCCAGCTGAAAACGTCATGCCTTATGTCTTTTGTTTCTCTTTGTGAATGGCCGCCGGCCAGCCGGCGGCAGCTGAACAGGGTCAGTAAGTAGCTTAGCTCTAGAAGCGAGAAGGCGTATATAAGGGGTCTGGAAACCTCCATTCACTCACTCATTCTTTTGCTGCTCTCTACAGTCACCACCATGAGCAAAAGACAACACCTAGCGCCGTCCAAGAACAAGAAGACTACGCGGAACAGCGCTCGTTTAGCGTCAGTGCCTCCTCTTGCTACTGAAAATGAGACTACCGCCGCAGCCGCTTGGTCTTATCACCCTCCCGCTGTAGCGAGCGCTCGCGGCAGTACTAGTAGTAGTAGCAGTAGTAGTAGCAGTAGTAGTACTAGTAGTAGTAGTAGTAGTAGTAGTAGTACTACTGGTAGTAGTCGTCGTGCTAGCGACGTTGTTACACTCGCGACGGTACACGTTGCTGCTAAGCGCGCTGCCGCTGCTACTGCCGCCCCGCCTGCTGCGGCTGCTGCTGCTGCTGCTGCACCTGCTACCGCTGCGCCTGCTACTGCTGCGCCTGCTGAGGCTGCTGCGCCTGCTACTGTTGCGTCTGCTGCTGCTGCTGCTGCTGCTGCTGCTGCTGCTGCTTCTGCTGCACCTGCTGCTACCGCTACTACTACTGACGACAACGCTCCTGGCACAGCGCAGTACTGGCAACCGGGTTTTTACCTCCCCACTACTGTTGATGACTTTGATGACCTGCCGCACGTTGCACAGCCCCTCTCCTCCACCACTACATCGACCGACGCCCTCGACGCCGCTCGCGCTGAGAGTGACAGCTATTCGGACACTCAGCCCCTAAACCGAGAAGAAGAGGAGGAGGAGGAGGAGGAGCAGCAGCAACAGGGTGAGACAGAGAACGACGCTGACGACGAGGCGTACGAACAACCCGAAGGGAAAGGGGTGGGCGGTACGTTTTTCGGCTTCCCTCTTCGACCTTTCGACCTCACTTCCTCCACTAGTAGCGTCCCGTCCGGTCCGTGGCGACTGCCCTCACCGCCACCTTACGAGGGCGGCGGCGCTTCATCTTCTACCGCTACACTCAGCACCGACGGCGTGTGGCTGCGCTGTTCCAACAACGAGGCCTCGGATACCACCAGCGCTGACGCTGCTCCTGCTATCGGTTCTGCTGCTGATTCAGCTCACGCTGATGGTGTTACTCATCCTGCGGGTGTGAAACGTTCTAAGGTGAGTTCCAGAACAACAAGGCCTAGTAAGAAGAGAAAAATACAAGAAAAAGAACGAGATGGACGAGAAGAAGCAGAGAAAACCTTCTCCCGTCTTCTCGGGTTAGAGTTCTGCTTAGACGGAGCTTTGACGCTGGAGATCTGGGAGGACGTGGCTAGACTGTCTAGGAGGCCGCGCTACACAAAAGACGGCCAGGTGAAAGAGGCATCTCTGACCAGAAGCAAGCGAGTGCACTTCACGGCCGACGCGCTGCGCGAGCTAATAGCACGCATCGCCGATATCCGCGCAGTGGTGCGCATACGCGACACAGCGGCCGCGCAAGGAAAACCTAATCACACCCCCTGGTTCGCAGTGCTGGATGAGGAGGGCGAAGTGTACGCAGCTGTGAGCTACTACAGCGGTAAGAACCTCGTCCACGTGCGCAAGTACGAAGGTCCTGACAAAAAACCCACACAGCAGGGAGTGACGCTGTCCGCCAGAGCGCTCAAAGAGTTGGATGACAAAACAGAGATCATTCTGAAATATCTCGGCATAGATTCGGAATGAGAGACGCTCAACGCTCACGCGCGCACACACACACACACACACAGCGTTTGACGTACGCTGTATGAGACAGACAGACGGATACACAGACAGCAGACAGAAAGATAAATAGATAGATAGATAGACAGATAGATTGATAGATAGATAGATAGTTAGACGGCTAAGTAGTTGGTAACTGAGTGAAAAAAAACATGACACAGTACGTATGCGAAAAGTGTTTCAAAATGTTTAAAAGACCGTACAACCACGAGAGACACGTAGAAAATTGTAGAGTAGTACCTAAGTTTTGCCCTCTATGCGGCGAAGGCGATTGCCGAAAGATCGCCTGTCGACGCGAATCTCTGGACGGGGTGACCGTCCCTCCGCGCATATGTGCTGTACCGAACGGGGAGGAAACGTTCACGGCGAATTGGCCTGCGATACAAACGGGCGTCAGGATGCACGGGACTCGCGTGAGTGTAACAAACTTCAGGCTACCAACCGGCGAGTTGAGTGACGCTGTAGATACTATGCGTCGCATTCACTTGACACAAAGATTCAGATACAAAGTGGGTTTCTCGGTAGGCTTACTCTTACAACACAGAGAAGACAAGAGCAAACTGCGCTACTTTCACGCCTCCCAGAACAACGCAACTCTCATACAACCGCTCCCTACTATAACTAATTCAGAAACTTTGGAAGAGCTCCTCTCAAAGATGGAAAACACCGTCGCTTGCGAGGAAGTACGGAAACTTTGCGACGCTGACACCAAGTGGCACGTTCTTTTTCCTACCAATTTGAACATTTGCGTTTACATGGGACCGGGGGAATTCCCCATAGGCGGCAGGAACAGGCAGGCCGGTCGAGTTGGAAAGAGAAGCGGCGTGTTAGATTTTCCCAACAAGGACAACCTCTGCATCTTCCGCTGCATTTCCTTTCACTTATACAACACCAGCAAGCGCGCTTCAGATTTGTTACGTCAGTTCTGTCCCGCTGCCACACCTGAATCCTTTCCGGGTCTGAACATCCGCGACTTACCCGCGTTAGAGAACTTGTTTGACGTACAGATAGCGGTTTACACCGCGTCGCGTCAAGTGCCGGGGCGGAAGTTGAGAAGACGCGTTACTCTGATCAGACCGCCTTCCAGAACTCTGGCCGCCCGAGGTAAAGTCAACCTACACCTGACGGCGAAAGGCGGTTTGCACGTCTCTCTCGTCACGGACTTCAACGCGTACGCGGGCATATACGAATGTTGCAAGTGTAAGGCGGCGTTCACCACCGAGTTCTTGCTGAAGAGACACAGGAACCAGCTTTCCTCTTGCCGACAAGTCAAGTTGCGCTACGTAGGTGGCATCTACCAAAATTCGAGAACGATTTTCGAAGCGCTAGCAGACTTCTCCATTTTTCCCCCCGACGGACATTCCGGAATCTACCCTTACAAGATCGCCTTCGATTTCGAGGCTTTCTTCAGACCGTGCAAAGAACCGTCGACGGAACACGTGTCCCTGCTGTGGGATCACGTCCCTTTGTCGGCTAGCGTCGCATCCGACTTTCCGGGGTGGGAGGGGCCCGTCTGCTTCGTCAGAGAATCCGACGCAGATTCCGACCCCTTGTTGGACCGAGTTTTAAATCACATAAACGAGAACGCCAAAGTCATCGGGGAAGCTGTGCTAGAACTTTACCGACCGACCTTAGCGAAGTTAGATGCGGCGATAGGTGAAGCTCTCCTGCTGGAGGAGGCGACGTTCACCCCTTCTCCAGGCGGCTTCGCTGCGGCTCAGACCAGACACCCGTTAGTTCAACTGAAGAAGCGTCTTCTGAGATACATCCGTCAAGCTCCAGTCGTGGGCTTCAACTCGGGGCGTTACGACTTGAACCTGATCAAAATACGCCTTCACTCGTTCTTCGCCTCCGGAGACCGAAGAAACCAAGAATTCAGCGTCATAAAGAGAAGCAATCAATACTTGGCGGTTTACACACAGCACACGGTTTTCTTGGACGTAGTCAACTATTTGGCACCCGGTTACAACTACGCGACCTATTTGCGAGCTTTCACCAGGAACGAAGAGAAAGGTCACTTTCCTTACGAATGGATGACGTCTACCAGGAAACTGGCAAACAGAACGCTGCCACCGAGATCGGCTTTCGACAGCGAGCTGACGGGCGTCAAAATGTCCGAATCCGACTACGCCGCATGTCAGAAAGTTTGGTCCGACGAGAAGATGCAAACTATGGAAGACTACTTGATCCACTACAACAACAAAGACGTCAAACCTTTCATAGAAGCTCTGAAAAATCACGCTAAATTTTTCCAAGATCGCGGCATTGACATGTTGAAAGACGGAGTTTCTCTCGCCGGTTTGACTTTACGGTTCCTCTTCCAAAACCTAGAAGACGCGTTCACAACGTTCCCCCAGTTCGACGCCGTCCTCCACGCTCTGATCAAAGAAAATCTAGTCGGCGGTCCTTCCATCATCTTCCATAGATTTCACGAGAAGGGCACCACGCGGATAAGGGAGCACAAGTACGGCGAAGAAGCGAGACCGTGCCAACACATCCTAGGACTAGACGCTAACTCTCTGTACTTGCGCTGCATGAGCGAAGCGCACTGCACGGGCTATTACGCGGTGAGACGGCCCGAGACCGAGTTCAAGCCTGAAATTAGGCAAAGAAACTCTCACAGCGCTTTGGAGTGGTTACGCTTCGTAGAGCACGACCGCGACGTGAAACTGCGCCACGCTTTGAATGGCGGCGAGATGGTTGTAGGCTGTCGGAGAATTCGCGTGGACGGGTTTCACGCGGCCTCTAATACGGTTTTCCAGTTTCACGGGTGTTGGTTCCACGCTCACGAGTGCATACCGTCGCACCGATATCAGTGCGCTTCACTGAGAGAGGAGAGACGCGACAGAACGACCAGAGTAAGCGCTTACTTGAAAGCGCTAGGTCACAAGCTGGTCGTCGTGTGGGAGTGCGAATGGCGAGAGATGAAGCGTCGAGATGAGCGGGTCAAGGCCTCCCAACAACGCTGGAAGGTTGACGCTTTGAAAGTGTCTCGAAACGCGATGAGCGAGAGCGACATCCTTTCCGCTGTGAAAGAGGAGAAAATGTTCGGTTTAGTTCAAGTGGACATCACTACGCCGCCTCACCTACGAGACTACTTCGAAGAAATGACCCCCGTTTTCAAGAACGCGACCGTTTCAAAATCGGACATAGGACCTCACATGTCAGACTTTGCGCAGGAAGAAAAGCTGTTGAACACGCCTCAGAGATGTCTGATAGGGAGTTACCACGGAAAAAATATTCTCTTGGGAACGCCGCTTCTCAAGTGGTATTTAGAGCACGGTTTGATAGTCACCAAAGTGCAGCTGGTGGTAGAATACCTACCTAAACGCTCCTTTGCCGGTTTCGCGGACGAAGTAACGGCGGCGCGAAGACGTGGCGACGTGAACGAGAACGAGAAAATTCTGTCAGACTGTTACAAGTTAATGGGAAACGCTACGTACGGTAAAACAATCTGCAACAAAGAAAAACACACGGCGGTGAGATACACTGACAGTCGGAAGTTCGAACTATTGGCCAATTCGTGGCGCTTCAAAAAGGCGTCCGAGTTGAGTTCCGATCTGTTTGAAGTCGAACTACAACCGAAAACAGTCAACAACAACCTCCCTATTCAAATAGGGTTCATGGTATACCAGTACGCGAAGTTGAAAATGTTAGAGTTCACATACGACTTCTTGGATAGATTCGTCGATCGGCGCGATTATGCCCTTTGTCAAATGGACACCGACAGTCTTTACATGGCTCTCAGCGGTGACACGTTGGATGACCTAGTCAAACCTCGCCTGAGAGAGACGTACTTCAGAGAGAAACGAAAGTGGCTTCCGACAGCGGTGTGCGACGATCACTTAGAGCTTTTCGTGAAGACAAAAACGGAAAGAGTGCGAGAATGGTGTCCGCCGCCCGGCGGATGTTGTGAGAGACGGTACCTTCACGATCTGAGAACTTCGGGGCTTATGAAAGCGGAGTGGGAAGGTGACGGGATCCTAAGTCTCAACCCTAAGACTTACATTTGCTACGATCGAGTCAGCGACACCGGTGAAAGAAAATCCAAAAAATGGAGTGCAAAAGGCGTACAGAAGAAACAAAACCCTCAGGAACCAGACGACTTCTTGGATGTTCTTCGCCAACGAAAAACTCTCATTGCTGTAAATAGAAACTTCAAAGTGGTGCGAAACAAAATGGTCACCTACACCATAGAGAAAGACGGCGTGCGCTACTTGTATTATAAGCGTCGCGTGCATTCTGACGGTGTGACAACGAGTCCTTTAGAGATATGAAAAAAAAAAAAATAAGCGTGTGCATCTTTTCAAAAATAGAGTGTTTATCAAGATTGAAAAAAAATAAATAAAAAAAATAAAATAAAATATTGTTGTGTTTTTATTTTCATACGTCTTCTTTTACTAGTAAGTCGCGCAGTCTCTTAAAGCGTCACTCATGTGACGACGTCGCTTCCAGTCACGTGATCCTAAAGACCCTCACTTCCTAAACAAAAAACTTCTTCTTCCGCTCACGTGATCAATCAAGTCACTTCCGGTCACGTGATCCTCAATGAGGTCACTCACTTCCGGTCGGCCATTAGGTCATGTGACGTCACTTCCGCTCATGTGACTCATCAGGTCACTTCCGGTCACGTGATCCTAAATTAGGTCATATGACGTCACTTCCGGTCCCCTAAGTAGGTCAGTAAGTTACCCAGAATGCACCACTAATCCCCTAAGTAGGTCACTTCCGGTCACGTGACCAAATGGAGGCCTCTGATTGGCTGCATGTCGATTGAGTAATAAACAGTACTTAACTATAGTCCCGTTCCGATACATACTATACTACTAACATCCATTAACCTTTTCAGCCTATCTATATCTCCATCTGCCCTAAATAAACCATTTTCTATCAAGCTGGTGAAAGATGGCACCCAGTCAAGATTGCACCTGCACTCTTAGAAATATCCTGTAAAATTACGGTGATTCACTGGCATCAATTAATGCCAAGCTTTCACCGTATTTTTTACGGTCACCGTATTCTCCTAATCCCCGTAAATTTTACAGAGCTTTCCCGTTGTCATTTAACGGTGATTCATCATTATATTCTCTGCTATTCATTGATTTTTCTCATTTTGTCTTGATTCATTGGTATATTTCATAATATCAACTTAATTTCAGGCCCGTAAATATTTGGCCATAAGAGGCATAATTGAATGCCTCACAGTAATATGCGAGTATAGTCCATGAGCAAAGGGTACTCTAGGATTGTTACAAAGCATCTCTGACAGCGGTGTGAATATGTATAATTCTAATTACCACAAAATGGGTGTTTTTACAATCCTTGCTTGTTCCCACTGATATAGAAAAGGAAATTATATATTTATTATCTATAATGTATCAAAGGCTTCAAAGTTGACCCTGTGATTGATGATGTAATTGGATATTGTTATCATTTTAACACATTTAGATAAGTTTTAAAGTGAGAGGTTCCACTAAAGTCCCCATATCTCCCGGGCTGCCACCTGGTGGGCAAATATTTAATGTGAGATTCACCGTAAATGAAAATAAGGTGTTTCACTGTACTGGTTTATGGATGTTCAGTGGATGTGTACCTGGGGTACAGTAGGGATCCGGATGTGTACCTAAGGTACAATAGGGTGAGAAAGTGTAGCTCAGGTAAACACATAGGATGATCACTGAGGTAGAGTAGACTACTAGTGGGCCTAATTGAGTGATTACACTAAGTTACAGAGACCAGAACTCAAGTATCCATTCTGTACCTCAGGTACACAGTGGTCACCTACTGTACCCAAGGTACACAGAGGTTGCCTAGCTACTGTACCCCAGGTACAGTGTGGTTGCCTAGATACTGTACCTCAGGTACACAGTGGTTGCACATGTCATACTAGCATCCCCTCCAATTGCATCTCTAGATGGAGAAAAACACATGTAGTAGGCTCTGTGGGTGGCTGTGAACCTGGGGTACAGTACAGTGTGGCTGTGTACCTGGGGTACAGTAGGGTGTGGATGTGCAGCTGCTGGATAACACCATCTGTTGGTGGAGGCAGGAGGCTGTTCTGTGATTGATCAATTCCTTGTTTACTTGAGGTGGACTACTAATGCGATGCAGGAGTGTACCTGGGGTGAACATAAAGCTGAAGATCGGCCCAACTGCATCTCTTAGCTGAGGTGATCCATCTTTTTATATGTTGTATTTGAACATAGTCATAGATCTACACATCGATTGTATATTGTATATATGATTAATCATTCACGACACTTGCATCGATGCGGTCCGTCTATTCGGCAATAATGAAAAGCTTTAATGTACATGATCTATTTGCCAATAAAAGAAATCAATCAATCAATCTAAATTTCTCTTAGTTTGCTCAATATTTAACTTATGACCTCTGCGGCCCCTTTATATGGAGTTAAACATCGGATGGTACTGTAAACATGCCTGAAACAATGACCACTCCCTTAGGTAACAGTTAGTTATAGATTCCTTTATCATACGCGGGACCCAAACATGTAAAATAGCCAAACACCTGGGAGGTCCCACATGCTCACCATGCCTAGTATTACGGTGCATAATAATCTATATGTGTTGTATAGGGTCTGTTCTGTTCGCAAAAATGATTGGAGTATACAGTCGTGCCCCTAATGGGCACTAGAACTCAACTTGAAGTCAACCCTTACCAGGACCTTGGATATGTTCTGGGGTGCGTTGCTTAAGGAATATGTAGTGGAGTTCGATTATTATAGTACTCAAAATAATTAATATGCATGTATCACTCAATTAAACCGTGACATCCTTGACTTATATCCAAAAAGTTCCATGTCAGCACCCTCAGAAAAGTGAGCGCCACTGTCATCAAACGCACCCTCACTTGCACCCTCACCTTAAAGTCAGGCACTGCCTGACTTTCAGGTGAGGGTGCTTTTTGCGACAGTGACGCTCACTTTTCTGAGGGTGAGAACGTTAGGACAACATTGCAGTCTACATTTTAACATGAAATAGGGGAAATTAAATTACCTGAAATACGAGTCGGTTTTACTTACAGCTCTTAATATTACATATTATGTGACTTTGATGTCAAAAACTGATTAAAAAAGAATAATTGAGGGAAAGTTAAATGGTGTGTATGTACAATGTCTCCCGATCCCAAAATCAGGGATGGTCGACTCAAGTTGAATCAGTGTTTGAAATTCCATTTCTTGAGTGCATCTCTTTCCTGTGGTGCAAAGCCCCCTTGATCTACCTGCTTATTGTAGTATCTTTCATGTATACACATGGCATCCATACCATGTCATAATATTTAGAATACAATGATAATAACACAGCATTGCATTTCTTGGTTCCAAAATATCGAAGCATTATATAGACTACCTTACCCGCCCAATAATGCAACACACTTTTCATTTCTAATGATGTTATTGTGTAATCGGTGTTTTCGTCAAGGTAAAACAGTTGATATTTTCTAAATAATCTTCCGGGTGCGCTTTTTATTACTGAGATGCCGGCCGGTCAAATCATCCATAGTGCAGTGATGGTGCTAACCTAGCCGGAAGTGCATTAATTAGTGAACCTATTTAGTCAACTGGACACAACAATTAACAATTTAGCTGGCCTTGCCAATTGTGGCATGCATTGGGCAATGTGTAGACGAAACACTGCTTGAACATTATTATAACGGTCATAACATACCAGCAGACCAGTCGTAGCAGACGACATTTCCACTTACCGGCAATACTGATGTAACTCAGCAGTCGAAGATGCATATCAAGCAGACGACTTTCCCACTGCTTTACCTCCGATTTTACATGCGAATAACAAATATCAAAATATAGCCAAAAGATGACTTAATTAAAGCATTAATCCCAATTCTCCTTTCCCTGGGGTAAAACCGTCTGTATCCCGGTAAAATCCTTATGCACGTCGTCTGCCAGCATATACAGGGACGTTCTCCTCCTAATGGTCGCCATTTTCAATTTGTAAGTTCTGCCCATGTGCTAAACCCGGCGCCATTAGTTAAAGCAACACAGTCAGTGGGTGTAATAACGGAGGGTGGAGTGGCCGGACCGTTACCAGGCCCGGGCCAGTTCATTTCACGGATATCAACCCACTCACCTTTAGAGTACAGTAGCACACACGGCTATGTTTAACACTCATATTAGGGAGTGGTCATTTTGTAACAATAGGGAGGGGGCATTTTGGGGTTAACACGCCAATATCTTCTTGGTTTCCCATAAAAAAAGTTCTGCCTTCCCTTAAACTTAAAGCGGCATTCTCATCGAGGGTATGCACGTAGTTTTTCTAGTACTGTTCTACTCAGATAGAGAGGATAGGGGAGTGAGAGGGTGGGGTAGTGGGGGATTGAATTGGAGAAAGGTTAAAAGTTAAGAATCATTCTCTGAAATTGACCCATGAATCGGTTATCCCTGTAGTCTTTGAATCGGAGATAATCGGGATCGAGCTATCGGATTATCCCGCCCTGATACAGTCCGGCAATAATTATTTTAATATAATTATATTATCTAAAAAGGATTCATCTTCCTCAATTTTAGAATATAATTGGGAGTCTCGGAAGACGTGTTTTAAGTTCTTTGTTGACTCATGTTGGTGATGGATGTCTGGCTGATACAAGGACATAATATGATATAAGTTATAAATACTTGAACATGCACCCCTGATGGAAATATAATTCATATTTAGACCTCTATTAACGTATTAAGGGATATCTATGCAGGGGACAGGAGCAAATTTACTAAAAGACCACAAGGATTTCCTCGACCACCGAAAATTGAAATGAAGTGCCTCTGAGACTTTGTGTTGTAGTGTAGTCCTAATCTGATAACATTATTGTATTTTCACACAATACCAAATTGGTACCAATCTGTCTCCAACGTGAGTGGAAGACTGTGCCTCTGGCTACGTGTGGCTTAACACCTATATCTCTTTAATGACGGCATGACGCTTTAAAGCTTTATGTTCGTTTGTTGCCATTATGCATCAGTGGTTAACTGCATTTATATTAGTGCACCATGCCGTCCTTAAGGAGTGTATCAAACCGATATGTGGTCGTCACGATGCATTTATGCAGGGTCGGAGTGTTACTACACCCAAGGCTGCATTCATCTATCAGAAATGCACCGTGTTGCCCTCAAAGGGTTAAGCTGGCCAATCTGATCCCTGCAGCAGGCTTTCACCAACCTATTAACAAGTGCCCCTGGACATGTCATAATGCACACATCCCTGATAGCCTTGGATTAGCTGTTGTTATCCCAGGCCAGGGATAAACGGTCTGTGTCAGGTCACACGGGCATGCATGGAGTTTGTATGGTCTTTCAGGTTCTATTTTCAACTGGAGATTATCAAACTGGCAAATGTTGGGCCCTGCCTGGTAGATGCCGTGTCAATTTAACATAATATGGCGGAATACAGTGGGGGAGTATTGCTATGGGGTAGGGGACTTCTTTGCAGTTCTATTATAGAGTCCTGCCATTTTCGTTGGGTCCCCCTTTTGCATGAGTATTATTCAAATCTGTCATGTTTATCTAAAACACACCTCTTATTTTTTGGCCTCGGTGGTTCCTAGATGTAATGAGGGAGATTTAGCATTTTCTCAGATATGTATTGCTTGTATTTCAGATTATCACCTTGGCAGACAATAGCATTAGGCACTAACCCTTTAAGGGCCACAGCGTTATGGCTTTTATGCATTATGGCATTTCTTCAAGATTACATTAGCATATATATATATGTGGAAAGTCGAGGGAAAAGGGTCTTCCAAAGGTTAAACTCAATGATAAAATTGAGGTCATCAGCTTTCCAGTGATATATTTCATTAGCAGGTACCACTTCTAGTTTTTGAGAACTGGCTCCTTGAATATGTGTGGGCACTGTCCAATCTCAAATGCCAATAAGCTCTATTTTACTTTGTTTTAGAGATATCTCTATCTAATTAGCATGATTATGAAAATTCCCAAATATCCAAACTTTTTCAAACATTTGGTCACAGCTTTTGATCTTAAAATGTTCTTTTACATTCCAAATATGGAAGGTTTTCACTAAAGTTGGAATTTTCTAAAGTAGCTTACTGTATTCTCCATCAAAAAGTAGTATAAAACAATTTTTATGATATTTTGAACATTGTTGGCTATATGGAGCCCTCTGGTGGCCAAAGTTGGTACTAAAAATCCCCCCCGGAGGTCCCTTTTCCCTTGTTGATCCACATATGTACAGGGTCGGCATGATGCTTAAATTCAGCACTGCCGATTTAGTGGTCGGTTATAATACGCCTAGGGTAGATTCATCTGGAGTCGGACATATACCTTGAGACGGCACTTGATTTTGTGGTTATTCAGGCAATATAAGCTATTTATTTGTGAATAATTTTCAAAAAATAACCATTAGAAGCCGTACTGTACATGAATAACCTCTAATTTTACTGTCCGTCTCAGGGTATGTGTCTGACTCATGGTGAATCTACCCTACATCCAAACATCATGACGATGAAGGGCATAATTCACTATGCGGGCCTCAAAGGGTTAAAGCTCTTTTCATAATATGAGTACCTCTATATTATACAAGGCATTAATGTAGAATAAACTCTGTTCATGCTTAGCTGCATTTTACATTACTATTTCAAGAGTCGTTGGGTACATTTATACAGCTCCACTCATGGCCTACACTGTTAGAAGTAAGTAGTGTTCCTGTACACCAAATACTGGGGGCAACTTTGGTTCCAGTAGATTGTGCTGTAGACCTACAGCAAGTGAGCTTTTGTATATTTACAGCACTATGTAATGTATGGGGACAGCAGAATCTTCTGTTACTGTACAGCAAAATTGATTGTAAATCATAGTCTGAAGGTCCTTGGTTCACCTCCCAGTGCTGGTGATATTTTTAACCATCCATGTGAGGGAAAAACGAATTTTAGGTAGACCAAGAGAAGTGGCTCCACCAAGGATTGAACTCACCACCTGTGGTGTTGGAGACGGGCCCTGATCCATTGTGCCACAGAGCCAGTGTTACAAATGGTCATATTGGGATATAAGCTACCTCTGCCATGTCTGTATTAAATGAGCTACAGCCTTGTTGCTAAAGATCCCTGATGAGAGGTGGCTAGACCTAGGATCGATCCCATGACCTCTCGTGTACATATTACAGGGAAAAGTACTGTAGATCTACAAGTCACTACCGTAACCTGCATCTACAGTAACAGAATTGTACATGTACAGTAGAATTTGCTGTATTATCATTTACAGCTAAAGTACTGTACATTTACAGCAAATTTTGCTGTTCACGAACAACAACTTTTTACAGTGATAGCCTCTTGATGTCTAGTGGAACTATATCACCACAAAAGGACAAAAAGATTGCCTCCCCCCCAAAAAAAAAACACACAAAAAAACAAACTTTGTCAGTTTCACTGTTATAACTGTACTTCATCTGGAGAAAGCTTTTTCACAGAGAGGCCTGACAAGCACTACTGCACCAGAGTAAACAATTCCTACCTTTTGGCGTTACCTACCTAATAGTCTGAACATTGCCTAATACATTAGTATACTATTGTGATGAAGGGGCGACACACTCTTTGCAGTCAATATCAATGTGTTATTCTGTAGAGACTTGTTCCCACTATAAACACTGCAGTCAAACAGCAGTTGACAGTTGGTTGCAGGTGGTAAATACTATTTATAAGGTTTCCAAACTTCACTACAGTGTATGGCCAGGTGACTCCCCTGTACCCCTAAGTTTGCTGAACCCTTTAAGGGCAGCACAGTACACTCTTCCCCTCTGTCATCATGATTCAGGAACGCAGCTATGGCGAGTAACTCACAAGTGCTGCACCCACGCATCATGTCGATCCCAATTTCCCAAGCATTGATACACCCCCGAACGGTCTACATGATGCACTGATGCAGAGTAGGTTAATTACTTGCCAGCACCGCATCAGTGCAGCATGATGACAAATGCACATGGAGGTTGATGATCACGCCGTCCTTAAGGCGCTAACATGCATGTGAGTCTATGGAAGCCATATAATTGTAGTGGGCCTCGCAAGTGTACATATTGAGAATACAACTTACACACTGTTACGCCATTTTAGAGCTGATACTATATGGGGCTTCCTGGTTAATTGAAATAACTCATATTTGACAATAAAACAAAGTTAGAACACCCTTAGTTACCAAACTATGACTCACATGTTGAGATATAAAAGGAACCCTCACTCTATTTAGATAGGAAACCTTATCATTTCATCATAATTCAGTATATACAGCGATACACCGGGGAAATACAGCGATGCGTTAATGTTCTGGCTGCTTCTGATCAAATTGGTATAGTCCTCATGTCAACACCATAATGTGCACGTTGGTGATGTGGCTCGTGAGCCCAGGATACTTTGTAGGCCTTTGTGAGAAATAATCAAGATCTACCTAACCTATTAAAATGTTTCAATCATATAGCCAAAAATATATACACACATTTTCTGTCACTGGTACTGGAATGGCGTACCTTTTTGCCCCACACCCTCAGAAAAGTGAGAGTCATTGTCGCTAAAACTACCCTCACCTGAGAGTCAGGCATGCAGTGCATGACCCTCAGGTGAGGGTAGTTTTAGCGACAATGACTCTCACTTTTCTGTGTGTGCATGCAGTGTGGTGATGTATAACCAGTTCAATAGCCAGAATAATTGAGTGAATGACAAAAAACCTGCTTGAATAGCTAATGATGTTTTCTACTAGAATAGCCAGCCATTGAACAACAAAAGCATAGTTTTTGGTGAACAAGATGTGGTAACATGCAAAGGTCGTATCCTGAATAGAGTGTAAATGCAGGTACAGAGCACTTGATTACCAATTCCATCATTTAAAAAAAAAGTCTTGTTTTGCTCCATGAAATCGGGACAGTTTCTTCCAGGCACTGCATTGGAGCACCATGAGAACAAATAAAATGACGCTTATAGAAGGCATCATGCCGTCGGTAAATGGTTAATACATGTTATGTGACCTTACCTGTTTCTGACGATGAAAAGATGACAGGAGGATGAAGGACACACTGTCACACATTGACAGTGGACACTGTCACACATTGACAGATGTCAGTCTCCGTCAGTGCCTCCTGCTCCCTCCCCCTGTGAGCTGTCTCGAGGTGTAACCACCTCTGAGTACAGTCACATGCACTCAGCTACCTACTGATGTTGGAGCGTCTGGGGCGGTGCCCGGAGGGGGGGGGGCACTCTGTGTAATTTATGTACACATGTGTGCGGCGGATACTTTTCATGATGTGGGCCCCTCTGTATTATATAAGACATTTCAATACAGGATAAAATGTGTTCATGCTCAGCTGCATTATATATTAATTACCATTACATTTTGTGCAATTTTCCACCAAACGTCCCCCTTAAGAGGGTTTCACCAATAATATGCCCAAGTTTCTCATCAAAATGTCCCTATGATAAGGGTACACGGGTAAGGTTTGATATGCATGTATAGGTTCAGTCGCATACCCATATCAAAATAACACCAAGTGCCCCCCTTGAGTTGGAGCACCCCACCATGAGCCTAGATGTGCCGTAGGCCTCACCCAATAGGTCGAGTTATATATATACAGGTCTGCTACGTCACAGTGTGGGCAAACAAAGGCAACACGTGCTTAGGTAATCTCACCATAATAGCCACACACCAGGGTTATTACACTAAAATCTGTTTTTAAGTAACCCTTGGTTATATTAGTACACAGCTTTCACTATACAATATAATATGTTAAATGTATGTATTCATGTGTATCTAATGATACATGTATGGCTATTACTATTCATACATAACTGGTTGATTCAGAGTCACCCTACCCGGTGGTCACAGTCCAGTGGTCTGTTTGCCCTCAGCACCTCACATATAAATAGAATAATCAAGTATATGTAACTCGACCTATAAGCTAGTCTGGTACCTATCTGGTTTAGTTGGCTGTGGTGTGTGACACTTTAAAGCTACACTCTCACTACCGGTACTAACACTTCACCCGATAGTGGACTTGAACAGTTATAGAGACATTACCTGCTCACTCTTGGTGACAATGCTGCGATATAGCATTGTGCCTGAACATGTCATGTTCCTTTGTCATTTTGATGTACGATGTAGCAGCGGCAAGTAACTCGCTTGTGAAGCATTGGACCTATTGGTGCATCATGCTATAATCAGTTTATTAAGTAGGATTTGAAATGTGGAAAAATCTGACCCTGTCACTTTAAGATTTGGGGTTTGGGACTCGGGATGCTAATGATGATGTAGCATAGCAAAAGAGATAGAGAGGACAAGTGAGATGTATAATACAGAGTTGTAGGCGGTATTGAGGTTCATTCTCCATGCTCACCAAATGGCGTCTATATCATATCAGTGGTATTATTGACATACACTAGTTCCTGTTCCTCCATCAATACTGGAGGAGGTATAGGGCAGAGTTGGAGCTGGAAGTAATCATGTACTGATGTCAGTCGGAATTAATGAACCCACCATGTTACATCATAGTATTGACCACTTATGCCTATTAATAAAGGTTTCTCATTATTTATAGAAGGAAATCAATTATAATCATGTTTTCAACAATCATCCATTCATAAGCTTTTAGTAGCATATTAAAAGATGTGTCATATGGTAAATTAATTTGTAATAATCCAGTTTGGAAACATCTAATAATGGGGATTTTTATCTTATGGGGGAACTTTTCGCTTCAATTTACAATAGTAAGAAAGAGACAGCGACAGCGATATACAGGCAGCGAGATACAGGCAGGGAGACAGATTTATCCATCCAATTAATGCAGAAAAAGGTGTTAAACAATGACATTCTAATATATCCTGTGAAAATATCTCTTAGCCTGGTTAATTGACTTGGATTTAGTCAGGTCCTGGCTGTGAATGTAAAAGGCATATTTGCCCATAGTAGGTGGTAGATTTGACTTTGGGGTTAGGCCATTCTCTGAAGGCCCATTATGGATTATACGTTATACATCACTTAAAAGGATTATGCTGCAATCCCAACAAGCAAAGGGTTTGTTGTAGGATTAGAAGGTTATACTTGAGGAAGAGGCCTGTGTGTTAATGACTTGATCATAAGGATTATCAAGTCCTTCAGGGGGCAAATTAGAAGCTCTGTATCCTTGTTTAAACATTTCAGCTGACGTGGGTTGATCTTGAATTATTCATCATTCACCCCTTCAGGACCGTGTTGTACCTTGATGCATTGTGCTCTCAAGTGATCGTCATGATGCATGAATGCAGCCCTGGTGAGTAACTCGCTATAGTGCTGTATTCAGTTGTCATGCCTACTAGTATAGCCTTCGGGAGTATAATAATTAGTCCATGAGCTACTGGCACCCCTGGTGCACCCCCCCTCCCCACAACTCACCCCCATAGCATTTGTCTTTTTCCTTAGGATCCCTAGAACAAGATTCAAGATGTTAACAAGGAATATCTTGGGATGCACTACCCGTTTTGGCTCGTTATCCATGTGCAGGTTCATGCCACTTTTTAATAATAATTAGTCCATGAGCTACTGGCACCCCTGGTGCACCCCCCCCCCACAACTCACCCCCATAGCATTTTTCTTTTTCCTTAGGGTCCCTAGAACAAGATTCAAGATGTTAACATGGAATATCTTGGGATGCACTACCCGTTTTGGCTCGTTATCCATGTGCAGGTTCATGCCACTTTTGGGTCTGTTTTTACATCACAAAATTTTGGAGGTATGTTCAGGTTTTGAACTTTAATAGCACCTTCCCATCACAGGATATCTAAGGTAAGGACTCATTTGAAAGAAAAACATAATTTCCTATTCATTGATGGTTGTTATGTGCATGAGAACAGAGAATTGGCTGTGCCAGAGGCTCGGGAACATCAGAGTTTGAACTTGCAAATTCGAAGTTTTCACTGAGAAAATGTCAGTGGACACTACAAACATAGATATAACAACCCCTTATCCTACATTTGCCCACCCTATCTCATATGATATCAATAGAATAAACCCTTCTGATTGATTTGAGCCATGGAACAGCATTCTGTGATGACTACAAGTAGATCTACTGTATCAGGAACATGGATGCTCCTTTGAGCCAAGAGTGCTTCATTTTATGGTATTTTGCTCTCCACCCAGGAATATTCTTAATGACCATTTTTTCTAGGTTAGATTTAACCCCATTGTAAACAGTCTAGGATGATAAAATGCACCTTTACACTGGGTGTTCCCGAGCCTCTGGCACAGCCAATTCTCAAGACTTTGACCCCCTGACCTAAGGTATCCTTACGCTGGACAGGAAGTGAAGTTTTCGCGAAATACGGAGGTTTGAGGAAATTTGACCCCTTGCACAAAAACACCAAGATACTCACTATCGTGTAATGTGTGGTCATATATGTATATGTGAGTTCCTGTTATCAAATACTCATGAGAGATTCATTTTCCAAATATGTTTATTATATCAAGTGGGCACACCTTAAAATACAGAAATGCAGCATAATTTAAGTAGCCTATACACCTAAGATTTAGATAATATATCAGTATACTTTTCTCTGATATTTCATAAGATGTGCACAGCAGAAAATTAAACATGTGAGACAGTTAGCAGACACATAATGGGGATCTTTAATCAAATAGCAATTCTATCTAGATCTTCCTGAAGTAAATTTATTATAGTATTAACAGCTTTGCCACAAACCAAGATTACCAAATTAAGTCTGCATACAGCAGAACTTTCCAGACAAACAACAGTTTCATTAAATATGAATTACGCAAAAAAGGGGCCCCAAGATAAACCCCTGAGGTACCCCACATGTCACTTGCTCGCTCCTAGAGATTAAGCATTAACCAGTTGTAACCTTTTTGAAGCATCATGGTCATCAACATTAAAGCCAACAACCTTAAATTTACACAATGAGAGCAAGTTGTTTCTTGTATCAAAAACGTTTCATAAATGAAGAAAAGAAAGGGAGCCACATTATGACTTCTACTAGGTAACGCGCATAAGCGAGTCATAGCGGCGAAAATCGCCGATCCTCAGAGAAAGAATGTCAATTTTCACAAGCCTCCAGAGACCAGGAAAATTAATGTACAGAAATCTCAAACCCCTCAATAGAAAGATATGGATCTGCTAGTTTGAAATATCATTGGTATTAAGTAGGTTGTACTTGCTATGCATGTGCAAATGGGTCTTCACTGGGGGTCACTTTGGGTCAAATTACAGGTTTTGTCACCTGTTTTCCTGCAGCTAATTTGACTCTCTGTCATATAAACTGGATTTCCCATTGCACCATACATTGCACATGAAATATACCAGCACCGTGGATTAGGATACACATCAGGCTTCACTTTGGTCCCCGGGACGAACAAAAATTATTAAAAATTATTTACTTTTGTAGCATTTCATAGAAAATAATAGGTTAAAAAACATATTATTATTGAAAAAAAATGTTCGTCCCGCCCCTCACACTTAAGTTTAAAATAATTATTACAACCATGTGAAGAGAGTTAAGCAATCCTATGGATGGTACAGTGGCAAAATTAAATCATAGTTATTTTTCTATACAAATCCTATATAGCATACTGGTAAGCTTAAAAAAAAAGAAGTTAATTTCCATAAAAAATTATTATGGTATTGATGTTGACATGTCATGGGTAGTATGTGTTTCAAATTACAAGAGGATTGGACTGCTAGTTAACAATCAATGACACCATTTGCAGTATATCATTTGTGACAAACGTACATATTAGTGATCTTGCCATTTTTAAACGAATATGACTCAAAAGATACACATGAGAAATGATCTGCGAAAAATTATTCATGCTCTATATAACATGTAGATACATTACATGTAATACCAAAGTCCTCAAGTATGTATTCCTTGAACTAGGTATGGGGTCAAAATGGCAGAATTGCCATTTTCAGTGGTAAGGGATTGGTAATTCTGCCATGTTAGAGGGTACAATATTTCAATACAAATATGTCTGAACCTATTCTGAAGATATTTATGCAATGTCCATATATAGTTGAGTGGGAAATATCTTTTTTCAACTGCAAATTGTCATCAAAATAAGTGTAATATCACTCTTAAATTGGCCCATTGGCTATTGAAAATGAAAGATGCTATTAAATGGCTGAAACTTTTATTTTTGGAAAATTCATATAAAATTAACTACGGAACGGATCTTAACATAGTTACCATCATTCTTCAGCATTCTTTATCAGCTTCCTAACCAATATAACAATTTTGTTCAGGGAAGGGTTTCTTGAAACTATCTGTGGTACCTACTTCTACATTGTATTACAAGCCCTATGAAGACCAATCGTACATGGCGCCACTCTAGCCAGAAGAAATATATGCTGATGTTTAGAAACAAATTCATGCTCCATTATAAATGTATGACACCAACTGCCGACCATTCGACAGTGCATCAATCCTCTATTTTGGCCTACCTTATGAGGTAAAATAGTTCCCTTCTGAAGTCTCGGTTTAGTATGCCGTATATGCATGGATTTAACCACACCTGACTAGTGTAAAGGTAAATTTGTGTGTAGTATTGTAATTGTAATAAGATGTCAGAAACACTTACATATAATTCAGCAATTCTGACAGCTACAAAGAATTGGTAGCATACTATAAAAACTAGAGCTGTTAGAAATATCCACAGTGAACAGCGGATTTCTTTGAGTATATTCTCTGAAAGTGAGTTACCCACATTTGCTGTGGGATGCAAGTTTCTTTTCATTTTGTGGATTTCCTTATAGATGAGTACATAGCAAATAACCATGACTATAACTACTGAGAAGAATGTAGCTCCCAAGAAGGAAATGTAGCTTCGATATGACCAGTCTAGTACACACCCTCTCAGATTTGGGAAATAGTCATACCTACCCCAACCTATAAGTGGGAGCATATAGACTACCATACTATGTACCCATGTGTGGGCGATCATCAGGCAGCATTTCTTATCAGTCATCAGGACCAGGTACCTTAGTGGTTTACAGATGGCCAAATACCTGTCTATTGAAATGTACATGAGTGTGAGAAGAGATTGAAAAGCACAGATGTGACAGATGTAGGCATGTATGTCACAAAATGTGCTACCTAATTCCCAGGTACCTGTTAGTGCTGTTATTAGGTAAAATGGGCATATGAAGAGTGAAAATACAAGATCACTCACTGCCAAGTTGACAATCAGTTTGTATGTAGGAGTGTGAAGCTGATGACGCCGCCAAACTGTTATTAATACAAAAACATTCAAAATGACCCCCAGCAGAATGGAACAAGAAACAGAAACAAACATGCCATAGAATGGGAGTTCACTGTCTTCAGCATCCTTTCTCCCACAGTCTGTTTGGTTGAAGATGGCATTTGTGGTGTTACATCCTACTGAGGAGTCCAAGGAGGAGGCAGTGGTGGTGTATGCTGAAGAGTTCATTGAGAAGGCAGTGCTGGTGTATGCTGAAGAGTTCATTGAGGAGGCAGTGCTGGTGTATGCTGAAGAGTCCATTGGGGAGGCAGTGCTGGTGTATGCTGAAGAGTTCATTGGGGAGGCAGTGCTGGTGTATGCTGAAGAGTTCATTGAGGAGGCAGTGCTGGTGTATGCTGAAGAGTTCATTGAGGAGGCAGTGCTGGTGTATGCTGAAGAGTTCATTGAGGAGGCAGTGCTGGTGTATGCTGAAGAGTTCATTGGGGAGGCAGTGCTGGTGTATGCTGAAGAGTTCATTGAGGAGGCAGTGCTGGTGTATGCTGAAGAGTTCATTGGGGAGGCAGTGCTGGTGTACACTGAGGAGTTCATTGGGGAGGCAGTGCTGGTGTATGCTGAAGAGTTCATTGAGGAGGCAGTGCTGGTGTATGCTGAAGAGTTCATTGAGGAGGCAGTGCTGGTGTATGCTGAAGAGTTCATTGAGGAGGCAGTGCTGGTGTATGCTGAAGAGTTCATTGGGGAGGCAGTGCTGGTGTATGCTGAAGAGTTCATTGGGGAGGCAGTGCTGGTGTACACTGAGGAGTTCATTGGGGAGGCAGTGCTGGTGTATGCTGAAGAGTTCATTGAGGAGGCAGTGCTGGTGTATGCTGAAGAGTTCATTGAGGAGGCAGTGCTGGCGAATTGGTCCTGATGGTATCTATTGCTTGGTAGAACAAACTGGATCACGATTTGCAACGGACAATTTTGGGTGCAACCCGGACTTTAATAGGTGGATGAAACGTTTAATAGCAAAAAGTGGGATTCCAGGGCTCGTTTCTGTAGGCCTGGTCATCGAGGAAGATTGTCTATATATATACTATTGAATGCAATCGGCCAATACTGATTTAGATATATAAATGTGATTCTTTGATTGCCATGTACATTTGAGCTTTACTGTAGTTTTTAAAAGAAATTGTTGAAACTGACTTTAAAAACTGATATATTTTTCTCAACAAGCTAGGATTGTTTCTGTATAAGCCAACAGGATAGAAATTGAAAATCATTTACCTTCTACTTGACAGAATGCAATATGTAGAGAACCATGGATGCAAAGTCCTCCTGCCTTTGGAGTGAACTCTACAAATACATAGTCAGAACTGTGAACAATGGTGGCAATATAATCAATATATGACTTATCATGCATTGTTAGGAGTAAGTGCTGTAGTTGCACAGTACAAAAGGGGGTATAGACCGCAATGCAATACCTTAAAAGAGGCCTAGAAATCAGGTAGTACTTGACACGTTTTTAGACCAAGATATTATGTTATTTCTTTATAAAACATGACTTCCTCGGTAACCAAAAAAATAGTTCCTGACAGGGTATGGCCTTGTTTGCCTGTAATAGTCGTTTCCATGGCAACCACATCAAAAAGATGGATACAGCTGTAAAAAGTGCACATTGGCTATCCCTATACCTTCCCCACCTAAATCAATGTTAAGCTTTTATCTGGTGTCATAATGCTGTTGCTATGGTAAGGTGTTGCCTAGCAACAGACTTTCTTTTGGATTCCAGTGGTTTATACCGTGGATCACACCACATTGTGGTGTAGGTCAATCCAAAGATTCAGGGGTTTGGCCCCAGTCAGGCTAGCAGTGGAACAACAGTTACTATTTTTTCTCTTATTTCCTTAATCCCCCCTAACCTATTTGAAACGTGAATCTACCTAATTTCACATAACAATACTAACCCTTAAATGCTTGAGAAGGTTCATTAGTATACTTTAGGTGCAATCCAATGGTACAACCTATTTTTCCCATTGAAGATCTGAACCAACAGTCTCATGAGTGTTGATTACAGTAGGTGAACAATATAATACTGGACACCAAAAATACACCCTATTATACTGTAAATCTACAGTCTATCATATTGTGCAGCTACACTGACTTCTAGCAGTGTAGCATCAGTCTATCATTACCATTAGCAGGTATAGTTGTCATGCTCCTCCTGGTCCATCGTTAGGTTTGGATCACCAATACTTACAGCCCGCCTTGTTATGGCATAAATAATGGTATCAGCAAAACCAGAAGTGTATGATTTCTGTAAGTAGTGTCCTTAATGAATGATATCATGCTTTGCCCTGATGTATAAGGATTGCTCAGCAGGTAATGGGAGGTCGCGCTAGTAGCAAACCTGCATGGGCCAATTCGGTTTTAACTCAGGTTAGTTGTTTAACGTTGGGCAAGACTCAGCTGAGTTTTATGTTGGGCCGATGGCTGGGCCTAGACAAGATAAATGAGACTTTAGTATCTAAGCTACATGTGGCCTAAACCTAATAACTATAGGCCTGCTTGATACTTATCATAATTGGATAAAAAGAGTATGATCTTGCCTTGGATTGGGTTAATTAGCAGCACCTGGGATATCTATAACAATTTCAGGACAACATAGAGGAATAATGGAATCAATTCTAAAAACCTATAATTATCCCAGGTGGTGCAGTTACACCAGATTGGCAACCCATCTTAAACCCAATCTGAGCCCAAAGTGGGAAGCCCATCTTAAACTCAATCTGAGCCCAAAGTGGGCAACCTAAGCAGAAACCGATCTATGCCCACTTTGATTAGCCCACTTGGGCCCACACCAATGCCCAGTGCCCTAATGAGATGGGGGCCTGTCAGTTGGCCCACTCCAGACCACATTGGCAAACACGGTGTGGCCCCAGCCGGGGCAACACCACTTTCGCTACTATAGGGTGTATACCATAACATTAAGATAATGCGCTGGCGCACCCTTCAATTTGGCTGGCTGTTAAACCCAGCTGTTAACCTCCAAGACAGGCACATATTCATATATATTTAGGCTGTACTAGGATAGTGGGTACGTCTTTAACTGTTCGTTAACTTTTCCATTTCTTTCTCTCGGAGACATGACGTTTATTTGTATCGATATGACACAAATAATTAACTAATAAGTGAAAGAGACATAACTTTTGCTAGACTGTTAATCTTAAGGTTTAAGAAGTTAGTCAGTTGTGGCTAACCCAGGTTAGTCATAGGTGTATTAAGCATTCAAACTAGTGCTTATTACTAATTCACCAGTCAAAAATCAACTAACACTTTTGAGCCTATTGTATCATGATGCATGAATGCATCCCTGGTGAGTGCACTGCCAGTGCATATTCACGCATCATGCTGACCTCACTGCCGAATGGTTGACATGATCCATTTATGCTGCCTATGCAAGTCTACTGAACAGTGTCTAGAGTCTGCTACTCTATGCTCCTAACGTTTTAAATAATCAGAACATAATATTGTTGCTGTACGATTTTATTCAAGCGGTATTGGCGGTTTTCACCGCCATTTTCTGTGCCATTAATCCTTACATTATTTTTCTGCAATTTCTACATATAAGTTCCTAGCTATGAAAGACACATGAGAGATTATTTTTTAAATCATATTTATTATGTTAAGTGGACACACTTATAGAATACAAAAATGCGATTTTGCCCTGTCAGCATAAACTTAGAATATAAATGATATATATCTGTATATTTTCCCCTGGTATTTCATACAATATGAACAGTAGACATGCAATATGTGAACCAGTATGCAGACACCTAATGGGGGTGATTCATCAAGTAATAATCTGGTTAGTATTGCAGCAGATACTAATTCTATCTAGATCTACCTGGAGTACATTTATCATAGTACATGTATTCCCATATTTTTCTATAAACCATGATGATCAAATTAAGTAAGCACATGCAGCGATGATTCTCCAGACAGACAACAATTTCACTTATAAATATATATGTAAAAAGGTTACGAACAATACCATACAAACCACTTGTTTGTTCCTAGAGGTTGAGCATTTATCAGTAAATTTCAAGCAAGTACTGAGATGCCCTTTAAACCATCATGAGCAACAGCACTAGACCCAGGAACCTCAAATTCATACATTGATAGAAAATAGTTTACCATTTTAAATACTCATCTTAGATCAAGAAAGAATGGCCACCACGATATTCCTTTTTTTTAAATGGGTTTAAAGAAAGAGATATATGGTGTGATTCACTATTATACCCTAATGAAACGTATACTGCAGTTTGGAACCCAATTCATGCTACAATATACATGTATGACACTCAAAAGAGTTTACCACTTTTCCATGCATCATTCAAGCCTTTGGGTGTATATCAACATGTCAGAATCATCTTCATAAAATGAATCAATTGGAATAGCAACAAAGAATTGGTAGCATTCTATAAAAACTAGAGCTGCTAGAAATATCGAAAGCAAACAGCAGATCTCTTTGAGTAAATTCTCTGACAGTGGGTTAAACACATTTGCTGTGGGTTGCAAGTTTTAGTCTTTGAAGTTGATCTGTACCTCAACCAAGATAGGCATGAGAGTATCATTGTGTATAGGCACCACAGCACTTAAACTTATATATTTATTCTCATCAAACATATAACCCCTGGCGTTTATACAACACTGGCGCTTATCTAATACATGATTTCAGTACACGATGATATTTAAATACTCCTCTATCCCTAGAGTTTATATAAGACCAGTGCTTACATATTCTACTTTGGGTCATATTAGCCTAGTGTACTAGATGTAAGAATTGCCTTCTGAAGTCCCGGTTGAGTAAGCCATAGATACATGGATTTGACCATAAATTATATGACAAGCAAAAGAACAATGTGAATAATATTCTAGTTTCAAAAGTATGGATGCATCATTATGTGATGCAGCAACCCGTACAAAAATATAAAATAGATAGCATGTGAAGAAGGACACAACTGTAAGAAATATCCAAAGAGAACAACGGATCTCTCTGTGTATATTCTCGGAGATTGAACTCTGTGTCCCACCTGCTGATTGCAAGGCATTTAGCATTTTGTGGATCTCTTTGTATATTAGTACATAGAAAACAATTGTGGCTATAATTATTGGATATACTGAGGCTGCTACAAAATATCTGTAACTAGCTGAATTATTCCAATCCATTACACATCCTCTCACAATGGGCTCATAATTGTACATGCCCCAGCCCACAAGTGGGGGCAAAAAGATGAGCAGACTATGTACCCATGTGTGGGCGACCATCAATCGGCATTTTGTATCAGTCATCAGGACCAGGTACCGTAGTGGTTTACAAATGGCCAAATATCTGTCTATTGAAATATACATGAGTGTAAGGAGTCCCTGGAAAGCCAAGAGGTGTGAGATGTATGCTTGAACCTGACAAAATGTGCTGCCTAATTCCCATGTCCCTGTGAGGGATGTCTTTATGTAGCAAGGGTTGATGTAGAGTGCAAATATGAGGTCACAGACTGCTAAGTTGACGATCAGTTTGTAGGTTGGAGTGTGAAGCTCGTGTCGGCGCCAAATTGTAATTAATACAATAATATTTGAAATAACTCCCAGCAGAGAAGTAAAACACCGAAACACAAACAGGCCATAGAATGGGAGTCCACTGTCGTTTTCATCCTTTGTCATCCGATCTGTTTGATTCAATGTGGCATTTACGATGTCACACTCCATTTTCAGCGCATTTGCTCCAAGGGTGAAGGTACTCCACAAAGTAGATGTCTGTAATAAGAAAGAGAAACTTCATTATAATCATGCGTTCCCTTCAAGACAAACATCATTATGAACGTTAATTCAATCTTTAAATGATGTTAAATGGACGTTGAAACAACAACATGTTACCTGCAGTCTCAAGCCCCGACTCTATAATAATATAGAGTCTGGGCAAACTCATATAAAAAACTTGTTTTACTAACTTCTTCTCATGAGCCCACCAATCAATTCCTCTGCACCAAATCCTGTGCACAGCCTGGCAGGAAGTAACAATCTTAATATAGCAATCCCACCAGTCCCATTTGGAGCCCTTATGGTGAAAAAGGGTACTGGTTGAGCGAGTCTGGTTACCTGGGTACCAGTTAATAGCTTTCATGTCAGATCAGATGACGGATGAAACCATTCTAAACATGGACACGCACAGACTAGCACTCCTAGTTATTGAGAGTGCTAATGCGTATGGCTCAGTCTCATGAGTTTGTAACAGTTGAAACGTCTTTGACCGGCGTCGTCTTTGACCAGCATCGTCTTTGACCGGTGTCGTCTTTGACCGGGTAGGGATTAAAATGAAGAAAAAAGTAGTATATAGTAAAGAAATTGGGAAATTTATTGTATAATATATTAGAACACATCATTTCGAGGCATAATGTAAAATTGATATAAATTATTCATATACTGCACTTACTATGCACAGTGCAGTTGTTTAAGCTCAAAGTTATATATAAAGTGACGTCTTTGACCGAGCAGAGTGAAATAATAGTACTATGCTGTACTATGCATAGTATGCTCAGTATATAAATATAACAAAATTTACTTATGTTTGCTATAAACGTATATCAATATATGGGTGCACTATTTCCCCACGTTTCTTACTACATAGACCTCATTTCTGCTATTCTAAAGCTGCCTGGTCAAAGACGACACCGGTCAAAGATGACACCGGTCAAAGACGACACCGGTCAAAGACGACACCCGGTCAAAGACGTTTCAACTGTTACAAACTCATGAGACTGAGCCGTATTTAGACACTGCCTATTCATCAGAGAATTTCTAAGTCCAGACGCGAACAAGGCATGGATTGATGATAGTATATCTCAATTCAATTCAATTCAAAGATTTGTATTTTGACTGCAACCGACAGGAGCAAGCCCCTGTATTTTGTCGGTTACAGCATGTCGGAGATATTATGTGTATATACTTATGCTAGCATACAGTTTGCATCGATTTATAGATGCATTTTTGTTTCAACTTATATTTTAACAAAGGCGTTTTCCTGTAAGTTTGTGTGGTTAGTCATATCTATTTTCTTTAGTATATATATATATATATATATATATATATATATATATATATATATATATATATATATATATATTTACTTATTTATTTGTTTATTTATTTATTTATAAAGTATGACGTGGAGCTATTCCTTATGGACTATATCTGCCAGATGCTTTTAAGTTCATTTTAATCGTAATCCCATACACAGGGAAAAGAAGCTGCGTCAAAAGGGAGTCCAGGTTGCCTCCAGAATGACTCCCCTCTTTATGGGAGTCCAAACCGTCGAAGGGAGCCCAGGTGACTCCCTTGAAGACCTTGGGGAGTCACCTTGGGGAGTCACATAGCTCCCCGACTGACCGAGTCACATAAGAACCTGGGCTCCCCTAAATGCCCATCATATGCACTATAATGCAGTACCACGTGTAGATTATAGAAGCTACCATTTAAGCCCATTAGCATTTCATGCAATATTGTTATACTTGTTAATCATATCTATATTATCTAAATACCGGACACCTCTTTCTAGATCTGGCGACCATGTATGATAATAACGCGACCTGGCGACTTTTGGACAAAGTTGGCTATAGCATAAAGTGTCTAAAAGGCGACATTGTGACCTGGGGCCCCTCCTTTCGGCGGCTTTACGACCTGAGGGAGGGACCCCTCTGTAACTCCATATATCAAAATATTGACTTACCTTTATTCTCCCTTGTCACTGTTACCCGGTCAGTTCCCGCCACAACACTTTACAGTTGTTATATTGCTGACATGGATAGGTACCCTTCTAAGTTCTCGGTCTATGTGGACTTACTCCTGTCATACGGGGGCCCACTGCTACTAAACCAGCACCTGGCGACAATTAGCTGGCGAGAAAGCTGTGCCCAGGTGGGGTGTCAGGCGTGGGGGGGGGGGGGGCGGGGGGTGGCAGTTGGTTGGTGCCTTGGTCGACCAAATTGTAGGTGTGAACAACTGGTGGGTGTGCCGTATTAGCTCTTGTTGGCGTCCATGGGCGGGGTTTGTTATCACAGGAAGAATTATGAGAGTGGCCAATTAGCAGGTTGTTATTGTTGGTAAATGTTATTGCTGGCAAAAAATTCGTAGTATACACTGGGCGATTTTAATTTAATTGCCAAGAAGTAGTAAAAGCTAATACTTCATAGAGAGGAGAAAGTTCATATATTTACAAGTTCAAGTTCAAGTTTAAACAGTTTTATTGCTTCTTAGTATCTGGACCATCCACCTTCAGCAACCCGGGAGTGGTCAAATCCCGTACAAAATATCGGAAATATCTATGAAATTACAAAGATTAAATTGTTTTGAACATTATATTTGTTCATGCTTGTTTATAATAATATACATGTATATTTATAAGTTCGGCTAGTTACAATCAGCCTAATAGTAGAGACCTGTAAGCTAAAGTTTATACATTAATTTATAAAGATTAGTCAGAAGCTGACTGTCAATACCTCAATTCACCTGAGTGCTATTATGTTTACATCATTTTCTCCGTGTATCTAACAGATACAGCCTTACTTAGTAATATCTCTGAAGTTGAGGTAGTTCGTATCAGTACATACTATAATATAATAGACAGTGTTACAACACAACAATACAATACAATACAATACAGAAGACTACTAAGCATAAACATTACCGTATATCAATAGGCCAAAATGCCTGTCTCGCGCCGAGGTATGTTATATACCTCAGCTATGTGTATGTCAGGTAGTACAAGACCATAATAAATAAGCTAAATTCTTCGAAGTGTTACCCTGATTGGCCAAATAAATGGTACTGGAGCGACTTGTCTTAGCTTTCCTCCTTCTATACAGTCATGTACCAGACTATGTTACTTAAAACCCTACCTGAAAATTACTCAGCTGTACAATGAAGATCAACTCCTGGTTGAAAGTATGGAAACAATCACTCAGGTAACAAGCGGTGTATGCAGAAGTGATAGCCGGTGCACTGACCAAGACATACTGATTTAGTGTTGTGATTATAAGTAGATAAAAGAGACATACCAATGAACTATACGGAGATTAAGAGGGAGAATCACCAGAGGAGAGTTTGGGCGTGCGTGAGAAGAATAAATGCGACGAGTACATATCTCTCTACGAGCTAATTACCTATACTTTTTTGGCACTTCTAGTTTCTTTACTTGGTATTTAAACTGAGCAATTTTTTCAAGTTTCTGCACTTCAGGTGGGAGTTTGTCCCATGCAGCAACACCTCTATGCCAGGGGCTCTTATCTGTGCTTATGAAATGGTTCGGAAATCTGCCCCTTTTAAATTTGACTTTGTGATCCCCTCTGGTTCTTCTATCTTCATGTGGAATTAATGTACCTAGGACCTTGGACTGTTTATACATCATAAGCAGGAGTTGCACAAACCTCCTGTGATCTAGAAAGTCAATCTTGAAGTGTGCATGTAACTCAGTAGCGGAGGATCTTTGATACATATTATTATAGCGACATACACGTAGTCCTCTGTTTTCTATCTTTTGCAATTTTTTGACAAGATCATCAACAGTACATTCAATGGCAAAGGAAGCATAATCAAAATAAGGCACCACCATAGTCTTATAAATAAGGAAAGATTGTGTCTCTTCCATATATTTCCTAATTCTCCCTAGCAAAACTACTTTATGACTGACTGTACGGAGCATGCCTACAACCTGTGGTTTAAAGGTGAAACGGTGGTCCAGTGTGATACCAAGATACCGGTACTCCCGGACATCTTCAAGTTGGTTTCCATCAATCATAATAACAAGTTCAGGAATAGGACCAGCTATCCTGTTCCTGGTTATCCTCATGACCTTGGTTTTTTTCTTATTTATAGTAAGGCAGTTATTTTTACACCAGATGTCCGTCTTATTGACGTCGAGACGCAATTTGGTTGCCGATTCCTCATAGGTGTCCCCGGAGGCGACCAAAACAATATCGTCAGCGTACATGTACACTTTAGTATTATTTATATAATTAGGAAAGTCATTGATAAATAGAAGAAAAAGTAGCGGACCCAAGGAACTACCCTGGGGTACGCCAAAAGATACTTTACATTGCTTAGACTTGATGTCATTAAGTGTAGTAACTTGTCGTCTGTTACCCAGATAGGATGTCAACCAAGCGACAGTTTTTTCATGTAATTTTAAAGCTCTGCATTTCTTGAGGAGTAATAAGTGATGTACGGAATCAAATGCCTTGGAACCATCGACGAAACAAGTGCTAATGAATTTACCTTTATCCATCTCATCGTATACATAGTTAACAAGATCAAAGATGGCATTACCTGTGCCCAGGCCAGGTCTAAAACCATACTGGGCATTACTCAAAAGTTTATTGATATGTAGGTGATTTAATATATGTGTATGAACTAGCTTCTCCAAAATTCTACCGGGAACCGGTAGTAGGTTGATTGGGCGCCAGTTACCAATGTCATTAGGTGACCCAGCCTTAGGTATTGGCACTACCGTGCTCACCGACCATGAGTCCGGGAAAATTCCATTTGTTGTGCTTTTAGTAAATATATCACATAATTGTCTAGTCAGAACCGTCAGTGCGTCTTTTAGGACTCGGGCATTGACACCTTCAATGCCACTGGACTTGGTAATCTTAATTTTATTGACCAATTTCTTGACCGTGTCTTCATCAATGACTATTTGTGGACATTCCTCATTGACAACATAGTTTGTACCGGTATGTTTAGCTAAGTCAAAATTCATTTTCCTACACATTTTATCCCCCACCGTGGCGAAAAATTCGTTGAAATAATCAGCTGATTCTGCCAGTGGAACTTTATCTCCTGTGACATGATGAATAAAGTCAGCGGTGGAGTTAGCTTTGTCTGGTTTAATGAGCTCCGCTATTTTCTTCCAGAATAGTTGGTGCCCGTTTTGGAAATCATTGTAAGCCTCACTAATCTCCTGTTTCCGAGTGTCCTTTCTCATATGACTGATAAGTGACCTTAGCCGATTTGCTTCAGTCAGGTCGCGTTGATACCTGTGTCTGGCATAACTCATGATCCTTCTACCCTTCTCAGCAATCAGCTCTTTAATTTCCCTGGTCATCCAGGAGGCATCGACACCTTTGATTTTGAATTCCCTTAGAGGACACCTTTTTTTTGAGTTTATAAATGTGTTTTATTCATAGAATGATTTTCAAAAACACAGTTACATTCGCAAACAGTGATATCATCATATTATAATATAAATCATAATATAAATCCTTTGGTATCAAATTACAAAGTTTATACAGAGTGCGGCATAATTATGTCCTTATATAGTTATTTATCATTTACAGTTTTACAGTTTTACAATTCACAATACTTATATTACAATATCAATATAGCCTACCAAGGGCGCGCAGCTTGTTTAAGTATCGCTCGTAGACCACAGGCTTAGCTTTTTCCCTGAATAGATCTTTGGAGGATAGTACCCTGCAGTCCTTTGGTAGACTATTCCACAGTTCTACCCCCCTGTACAATGGACTTTTTCTGTATCCCAATAGCTTAGACACCGGGTATTGTAGCAGCGCCGTGTCTGATGAACGCATCACTCGTCCACCAGACACCCGACGATGCATCTCTACACCAGTGTCCTCATTGGCATGTGATTTGGAGTATACATATTTATGGATTAACATCAATAACTGTATGTCGTATCGCACAGACAAGTATTCAATATCGGTATCCAAATGTAGGTCATGTACATGGTACTTCATACGCGCTTGCAGACAGATCCGTAGGCTTTTGTTTTGTGTAAGCTGTAGCTTTTTGTGTTCTTTATTAGACACACCATTATAAAGATAACCACAATATTCCATTACTGGACGTATCGTCTGCTTATACACAGTTATGGCAGTGTTTCTTGACATTTTCCCCCTTAATTTACGTAACATTACATTTCGATAATTAGCATTGTTTGTCGTCTTGGTAACAGATAACTCAAGTGATAACTTATCATCCAATATAATTCCTAAATATTCATAGCTGGTACAGGTCTCCAGCTGATCAGTACCCAATCTGATATTATGAGACAGTCTTATTGTGGCAGGTGCATGACTATATATTACTAATTTGCTCTTATCAGTATTAACACATAGACCACTGTCAGTGAACCACCTGAAAGCAGCATCCGCATCTGCTTGGAGCAGAGTTAGCGCTTCCTCAGGATCGTTTTTGGAGATGTAGAACACCACATCATCCGCATACATTAATACTTGACAATTTTTTATTACATTTGGAAAGGAATTTATGTAGCAAATGAAAAGGAGAGGCCCCAATATCGAGCCTTGTGGGACACCATAATTAATATGGGCAAGGTCAGACATAGTATTATTACACAAAACACGCTGTGACCTGTTACCTAAATAGGCATGCAGCCAGTCGCAGTAAATAGGCGGTAGGTTATACGTGCGCATGCGGCTCAACAGCTCAGCATGGTGTATACAATCAAAAGCCTTCCGCACGTCCAGGTAACAAGCAAGCAGGGGGTTTCGATTGTCCTTTGACCTAAAGATATCATTTACTAATTTAAACACTGCGTCATTTGTGCCCCTGGACGTGCGGAAGCCGTACTGGCAGTCCGACAGTAGACGGTCACGTTCTAGTCTACCGTATATTTCTTCAAAAACTACACGTTCCATTATTTTGCTTGGCATTGTCAATAAGGATATTGGACGCCAGTTTCCAACTTTTCTAAGATTACCCTGTTTGGGCAGGGGTATTACAGTAGCCCTAGCCCATTCGGTTGGGAATACAATATTATGCAAACAATAATTAATCAAGTGTGTAAGTTGTGGAGCGAGTATTAACAAGGCATCCTTCATGACAGTGGAGCTCACATTGTCAATGCCACTCGATTTGTGTACATTAATATTATTCAACAGTTTTACAATCATAGAATAGCATACAGTAGTTTCTGCGTTCATGGGATAGCTCGTCTTTCTCGGCGGAGACGGGTCACATACCTTTGGGGCATTCCCCATAGTGGAAAATAAGGTTTCGCCAATTGTGCTGAAGAAATTATTTATATAATCTGGGACATCAGGTCCCTTGACCTCATTATTTGTAACATGATGGTCCATAATAATATTAGGTCGATCCTTACCGACGCGACCTAGTAACCCGTTCAGCTCACGCCAGAATTTGTAAGGGTTGTCTGCGTGTTCCTCTAATTTATTTTTAAAGTAACTTTCCTCAGCATTACTGGTTAAAATATTTATATCACGACGGGCTTGCTTGGCTAGTTCAAGGAGATCTACGTCAACAAAGCCACCATTACAATATTCTGTCATATATTCATTGCGTTCGTATATAACCTCGTAGATCTGGCGTGACATCCACGGCTTACCCATATCCTTTATAATCATTTCTCTAATAGCACAGTGTACATCTAGATAAGAAGTGATCCTGCTCAACAGGAAATCCCATTTGGTATCAACATCTGAGGCCGCATAAAAAGGGGCCCAGTTTGTGGATAGCAAATGGTCAACAAAGTCTGAATATATATACATCTTGTAAGATCTACCCAGTATCACCTTTCTCGTAGGCTCCTCTTTGGGTTTCTTTTTTACAGCATAAATAGGCAGATGGTCACTCACCAATAGTGGCAGCGTCCCATGTGACATTACAATCTCACAATCAGTGCTTATTACATCAATGCAGGTACCTCCCGGCTTATTAGGGAATGGTCTGGTAATATTAGAAGTTATCACATCAGTAAGACATAGAGTTTCCATGGCACGCTTGTAATATTTTGTTTTACAATCATCAGGACTGAGCAGGTCAACGTTGATGTCACCAATTAGCCACCTTTCTCTACCAGACATACAGTCATGTTGGCATATTTTTACTATTGAGTCTATACAACTAACATAGCTTCCGTTTGGAGGTCTGTATACATGTATGAAGCTGGTGAGTCGGTGTTTATCTTGGGTGAAATGAATCACCATGGATTCAATATCATTATTAGATACTAATAGCTCGGTGTCCACAGTACAATACGGAGCAAGTTTGTCACATATGTAGATTAGTAGGCCACCTCCTACTTTGTTCAATACACGGTCATGGCGGAAGAGTTTAAACCCCGGTACAGTCAGTTTATGATTAGAGTATCCTTCTAACAGCCAGCTCTCACTGACACAAAGTACATCAAACATTTTTACAAGATCGTATAGCTGACTAAACTTCTTGTGAAGACTACGTATATTGTAATGGCCAATCTTTAGGCCATGTTTCCCTGCAAAACAACTGAGGGTAGTCGTCATTTTAGGGAGAGCGCGTCGTAGTGATGCGTTTTGACAAAGAGTGTCGCGAATTGAGATTGTTTCATCATTAGTGTTCATCGTCAGAGAAAGGCATACCCACACATATACATTTGCTAAAGATAGACAGGTTTACAAAATCTCGCTGTCATGAGACAGTGGGAGATGCGTTCACACCCTGATTTATGAAAGTGTTTAGATTACAATATCATATGCTAGGCTATTCTATGTTTATTTATCTGTCAATAATAATGATAATAATAATAATAATAATAATAATAATAATTTTGATACACATAGGCAGACGGCACTATCCACCTGATGCGTGGTTGATGAGAAAAGTCCCTAACTAGCTTTATACATGAGCAGTATATAGTTACACATTTATAATATATGATATGGTCTTGTTTGATAAGGGCCTATCCTTTAAATTAGCATATTCTCAATTAAATTGATCAAATTACGGTATCTAATACATTACTCACAGATATTTTTGTAATTCTACAGTCACTAAGTATTTAGTTAACATCACAGTTTAAAGTCTGTATGATAGTTTGTCACAAGTCAATTTTGTTCGGTATCACTACCGGTTATCACAGTACATCACAACGTTCATGACAGCTCGAGCATCTCATTAGGTGCCGAAGCCTTAAATTAATCACATAACATACAAGTGTTATACAGTTGTTATTCCATAGGAATGTGAATAATTAGTCCTACACATACTTCGAATGATAACTTTCATTACTAAACATTTAGCTAACATCACAGGCTTATGTAAAGTCGGTATGGTATAATATCACAAGTCGGGTATCACTACCGGTTAATACCGTACATCAGATTATTCATCGCAGCTCAAGCATCTCATTAGGTGCTGTAGCTTTAATTTCTCCCCTTAATATACAAGCGTTACAGAGTTACTATTCCATGTAAATGTGAATAAATAAGTCCTAGACGTACTTCTAATAACAATTTCATTATGCAGGAGTCATTAGCTGACTTACATATACGGTTTTCAGATACAGTTGACACAAGTGAGTAGCTAATAGATAGAGTTACAACTGGCTTTGGTAGCTGTATAAATTGATCATTGTGGCTAGCACATGAGTACTAGTGATGCGCCAAATGGATCAGACATACAGTTATTCAGATAGGCTAGGCATATACGTTGGCAGCAGTTGGTGCAGGTCTTGTCTTGACTCTTGACCTTTCCAATCTGGGCGGTGGCACAGAGGTGTCCAGACAGGGCTGGGGTTGACCGCTCGGGTGTGGTGCCACATACCCAAAGTGCACCGATAGTTCGTATCTTATGTCCATTAAGATGTGCCCCATGATATTCTGTCCTCGGGGGGTCAGCATGGTGTGGAGGTCAGGGTCAGTGAAACCAACTCCTATACCCCAGTAGTCATTTCTGCTGGCTTCTAGGAGGGGGTGGTTAGCTGTCTGGAATAGTCTGTGTCTCATAGGCGGGTGTTGTATGAACTTGCTGGTGGCGTATCTGCGGATGTGGTATATCGCATGATCATACCAGTCAGTGTTGTCAGTGTCTATTTCCCTTCCTCTGGACTTGTTAAGAGGGGCTCGTGGTTCATCTTTTATTGCTGTAGCCGCGATGTCGTCCTTAACATGGATGGCTTTGGTGTACTGATAGGCCTGCTCGACAGACTTAAACTCCATTTGTTGGCCGTTCAGTTCCACTTTGATAGGGGCAGGGTGGAAATTTGATAAGAAGGCTGACTCGCCGCTGAATGCAAGACCCATTGGTGTCATGCAGATGTTTTCTTGAGATTGTTTACGGGTGTTAACAAAGGATGTAGGCGGGGGTGCACGTTGCTTTCTTCTCATTGTTGGCGGAGCAACTGGGAGAGGCAGCTCACCAGACTTTGGAGTGGAACTGGTCACAGGCTGCGCTTTAATCCCTGGTGAGATACTTGAATTGTCAAATATGATCGAGGGATCCATGTCTGTCACCGGTGGTGCGGGGGGGGGGGAGGGGGGCAGGTATGGGCTGTGGGCTGCGCTGACGGTGTTGATCCACATCCATTGATACCTCTAGAAATGGAGCGCTGGGAGTCAGCACGTTCCTAGGTAGAGTTGCTTTATGAGCATCTATCAATGGCCTTGTATTCTTTACAAGGTTTTGGTCTGTGGTTTTCTTCCCTAGGTGAGACACTGGCGGGTGTGGACTTGACAGGGCTTTGGAGAGAGCATCAGTGTGCTGTGCTGAGGGTGTTGGCCTTTTAGTCTGTATGTGGTCCTGTCGGTGTTGTCCTCCCGACATCAACCTGTGCGGTGCCGCAGGAGGCTGCTGCGTCCTGGGTATTGGCTGGTTTTGCTGCACCGTCTTACCGGTAGGTAGTTGGTATTGCTGGGAGTCTGGTTGGGGATGTGGGCGCCGCGGTCTTCTCCCTCGGGCAGGGGGAGGGGCTACAACCTCAGTGGTATTGAGATTAGTCGGTTTGCAGTAGTCAGGTATTAGCCGTACTCCATCTTCAGTCGGTGGGTAGGTGGTGTCATTGATTGTTATACCATCATCATCTAGGTAAACATCAATGTCCCAGTCTCTGACATGATTGTAGACAGTCCTGAGTAGGTATCTACATGCCCGCGTTGCTCGGCTCTCATCCGGGTTTAAGAAGACCGAATACCCCAGTGATTGTACTCTACTTCTATGGTATAAGGCATCTGATTGGGCTCGTTCATTGTTGAATGAGATGAGAAGTGGTCTGATAAAGGACCCACCAGGTCTGCCTAGTCGGCTGACTGATGAGATGTCCGATCTGTCTGCCACTATGCCTAGTGCAGCGATGACACGGTCGTAGGTAACAAATGCATCTTTGTCCTCTGTTTCTGTGTCTAGGCCTACTACAACCACATTGTGAGCAGCAGATCGAAGTGGTTGCTGCTTCATGGTAGAAGGCCTAGGTGGTGGGCTTTTTTTGGTGAGAGGAGGAATCGCAGGTGTGGCTGCTACATGGGGTCCAGCATTGGTTATCCCATTTTTCAGCTTGGCTGAGTATCCTGTGGCTGCTGGTGTCGGGGCTGATGCAACTGCTGGTGCGGCACTGACGGCGCAGTTGGTGCCTGTGGATGCAGTACTAGTAGGCTTGGGTAGGTCTCTAGTCACTGTTTGGCACGGCCGGGCCTGCATTTGGCGGAGATGTTCTTCAAAGCGGGCTTCAAGTTGATTGTGTTTGGTATCCATCTCCTGTCGGACAGCACTGATGTTGTTGTTACAAGCGGTTTTAAACTGCCTGATGTTTGTCTGGAGCTCATTATGTTTGGACTTCTGTGTGTCTTCACATGCTGTTAGACGGCTCCCCATTGCCACCAGGGATGAGCTGATACCGTCTATTTTGGTATCCAGATTGTTAGTGACTTGTTTCATTTCCCTATCTAGGTCAGATTTTTCGGCCATGTTTTTCTGGATATATGACATCATGCTTAGTAACTGAACATTGAGGGGTTGGTCCTGCTGTCCAGCCCGCCGTGTATAGTCATCGGTCGGTGCTTGGTGCATGTGCACTCCCCCAACAGCTGATTGATGTAAATATGGCCTACTTGGCTCCGTGCCAGTGACCTCTGGTTGCTCCAACACAGCACGCTGCGTCAGTTGTATTGGTAAGGCTTGGTGGTGGAGAGTGTAGGCGACGTTTGCGGCAATCTCTCCCACAGGCCGCTGCGGCTGACAGTGCGCCATGGCCGGTGGGTTGTGGTGGAGATTAACATGGTGACAGGGGTCGGCATGGTGGGAATAAACACGGTCGCTTGGGCTACTGGGCGGGGTTATACGGGTTGTACAAGTAGCAGCAGATATCGAGTCATCAATTTGCTGTTGTTGGTCAATATGTATTGAGGCATTAAAGGACTCAATAAAGGTTGCTATTGGATTGATCGCACCTGGTTGCTGGCTTTCTGCGGGCGGTGTGGCGGCGATTGGTCCCCCTCCCGGGGTCCGGGCGCTCGGTGCAGGCCGGTTGTCTTGTTGGCGGAGGGAGCTGGGAGGGAGCCCCGCCAACGCAGGGTCGCCGTGGCCGGTCTCGTCGCTCTGCGGTGACGCCATGGCTGCTCTGACAACATCGCTGTCGGACAGAATGTCGTACCTGTTCTTTTTATGGATCGGTGAGATCTCGGAGGCGCTGTAGTTTATCAGCTTCGATGTCCTGCCTTCCTCGGTTCTGGGTCGCTTGGGAGTGTCTGAGTTGACAGGTGGTGTTGTGTTGTGAGGTTTAGTGTTGCCCTGTAGTAGGTCGAGCACTGTTTTCCTTCCTCGGGGAGCTGCCGCCATGTTGGTGGCGGCTTCACGGCGCTTCGCTTTCCGTGATTTCCTGGTCATTATATCCTAACTACACCTAACATCTTCTATTTTAGTACGTGTAGATGTGGTTTGTACCTTAATAATCCCTATGGTGCCTTCTAGTGGTGATCCTACGATTATATCCTGTCGATCTCCATGAAAATGTGTGGAGCGTGTTTACACTTCATTCATGCTTGGCGGCCATTTTCTCTGAAAAAAAAAAAAAAAAAAAAAAAAAAAAAAAAAAAATAAGTATCTTACTATGCGACTCTCCACCATCGCCCATTGGGCTTCTGGGTCGTTTTCTGCGTAAAATAAATCCCAGTTATAAGCTAATAATTCCCTCTGCATCTCAGGGCCATTATAATTACGATAACTTCTGCCAATAAACACGTGAGTTTTTGGCCTAGCCTTTTCCTTTTTCTTAACGCAGACTACCGGTAGATGGTCAGATATGTATACCGGTACCGTTTGTTTGTAAATAATGTGCTCAGCGTTGCTCAGAATGTTATCAAGGTGTGACAGTCGTGTGGTGCCCAATCTGGTGCATGTACTAATTAATACGTCTAGGTTATGTGTGTTAGCTATTGACATGAGGCTTATAGTGTCATTATGTTCATTGAGTGAGAAGTCAATGTTGAAATCCCCCCCTATATAAATATCTTGGTTGACACCGTCCGTGTTTTCAAGAAATGTGTCTAGTGCGGTAGTAAAGGGGGGCACCTTCCCCGAGGGGGGACGGTAGACACACGTGTATATGACCTTTCTACATTCAGGTCTAGCAACCTGGATAGTGAGTAACTCGTAGTCAGGCGTCATGTGTACACCTGCTTGAATTACGCTCGTGTAGCTAGAGAACTCCTTTTTAATATAAAAGGCAACTCCTCCACATCGCTCTACTCTATCATGTCTGAAAAGTACCTTATCAGTCCACTTGAGTTCACCATCGTCCTGTGTTTCATTAAACCAGGTTTCACATATACCCACCACATCAAAATTACTAAAGTGTATCTTCAGGATGTCCAGCTTTTCATTATTCAGACTCCTTGCATTTATAAATGCTATTTTTAACCCCTTTGGTAACATACTAGTCATTGACATTGGTATTTCTGTGTGACCCTACTTGAGTCCTGTACATTCACATGACACACATCATAAACCCAAATCAAATCCCCACGGCAGTTTACCTCAGTCCTCGACTCCATTCGGAGCCACTCACCTATGTTAGACATTGGATACATATGTCTGGTATACATTTTTGTCCAGAAACAACCTTCAGGTTAATTCAATGGGTTTCCATGAACGGTATGGAATTCAGAGACCTTATATTCATTAATGCATTAATGCATTAATGATGCATCTACTTGTGAAATCTACCTAATGCTAAACTAATACACACTTATCCTTATACATAGTGCATTTTGGGCACTTATTATATACAACTGGATGTGATCCAGTGTACTCAAGTCTTTAGCGCAAAAGAGACTGGCTTTCTCTGAAGCCATTAATTATGAGCTCTACTTACTCATAGAATTTACTATCTTTTCTGCTATTTGTTTACTAAAGATACCGTCGGACACGAACCTGGAGTCGTCCAATTTTGGATAATATATCCTGTAGTTTTTTGTGTGACAGTTGTAGTGAAAATAATTCCTATCATAACGAGGGGTTACAAGGCCTCGACTTTTGTTTACATTTTGGATGATGTTGTTTGCATCAATAAGCATGTCGTTCAACTTATCTTGGTCACGAGACCCGTCAGCGAAAGACTCAATGCCCCTGGACGTGTTGTGTCCTTCGATATGTACACCAATGATTGGACAAATTACTACCTTAAGATTTGTGTGCTTTGTCTCCACACGCTCAATTGTTTCAAGAATTATTCCTTTAAATTCTGCCAACAGTGGCGAATTGTTAATGCCATGTGTTTTAACTTTGATACCTTCAATGTTACTATCATTAACAACAAAAGTTTCATGCTCTATGAAGTTCCAAATTCCAGCCACGATGTAGATTCTGTCAGTCGGCATGAGTGGCTCATTCACGTCCTGGATGAGCCATAGTTGTACGTCTTGTAGGGGCGCTTCCTTGGCGTCCATGACAATCACATCCTTCAGTTCAAGTAGGTGGTTCTTGAGTGGGGCAATCCTCTCGTCGCCTATCACCATACACGCCTTCCTCCTGTTAAGACACGACAAGTATTGTGACTCCTGAGATCAGGCAGTGCAGTCAAAACAAGCGTTGAAGTTTCAGCTTCCTGATATCAGGCAAGATGAAAGCAGTCACTCCTGTAACCAGGCAGTGCTGTAATGTGTCAAACACCCCTGTAACCAGGCAGTGCAGATAGCACGGTCACTCCTGGAACCAGGCAGTGCCAGCTTATAGACAACACCCCTGTAACCAGGCAGTGTTGACTTACACCCTCTGCTTAAATATGCAGTTCTTTGCTTGCCAAGTGTCTATCAACATTTCTGGTCTCACGAACGTCTGTAAGTCAGTATAAGTCGTTCACGGGTAAATATTAAATACTGCAATACTTCAATACTACAATGATATTCATGATTGACAGAGTACTGGTGTATACCCCCGGGAGGTCCCCGAATCCTGTCCTACCGTAAATTCTCGCGTAGAAGCCGCGGCTTCTACGCGAGTCAGACTCAGCTTTCTTTTGATACCAAACATGCCTATAATAGGGTGCGGCTTATACGAGAGTTTTTATCAGTATACTACAGTACCAAAATCGCAATATTCAGACCCCATCTGCGGCTTATATAATTTGTCAAAGTTAGGGGTGCGGCTTATACGCGAGTTAGGCTTATACGCGAGAATTTACGGTAATACGAGTGGAAAAGCGTGCTCCACCAATAGCAGAGGTTAGAGTTTCCTCTATTATACGTCACAGGGTGGTAATTAGGGGCAAGCCAAGCCCTCCACGTTGTTAGGCAGTTGTACCATGATAGGATCATTAGACCAAACTTTATCATATTTACTCATCTGAGTCGCAGTGTAGTCTCCAGTTTCTACTATAAGTATACAATATGATATATATGAGAGTACAGAAACATATATTTATTTTATAATTATTTAAAATGTACTTATGTGACTGTTACTGTGTGAGATATGGTTCATATACCCTATGAAGTATTACCCGCGTGGCGTGGGGGGGGGGGAGGGGTCCCCATGTCGCATACCGATTTTAAGAAAAGCCTATGTCACATGTCACTAAGGAAAGACCTATGTCACTAGTGTCACTAAGGGAGTATTTATGAGTTAATAACCGGGGGTGGGGGGGGGGGGGGGGTGGGGGGGTAGTACGAGTCTGGTGACGAATTGTCATCCTATCGAAGCGCTGACCAGGAACCCCGTCTCCCTCAAACTCAAAGTTAGAAAAAGGGGATGGCCTTTCAGATTTTTTGAAAAATACTTTTATGGTTATGACAAATCTGGAACTGACCTACGTTTCAGAGAAAACGTCAGGCTATCTACACTGTAAAAAAAAAAGGTGTTTATATTTTAAACATGTTTAGGTCTAAACATAGTTTAAGTTCTAAACATTTTGGATAGGTAGGTGTATTATTCATCATGTGTTTAGGAATCAAGCGCTTTCATTCTAAATACCTCCACGGTTATACGAAACATGTTTAGATATTTGGCACTAAAACAGTCTAAAGTGGTGAATCCACTGACGCAAATCCCTCGGATCGGACGAAATACGTCTACAGGTTTAACATTGTGAACGTTCATCCGATCCAACGGGTTTACATTGGTTTATGTACTCTGAAACAAAATATGTCTATTATAAGATCAAATCTATCTTTGTTAGATCAAATCTAGAAGAAACAAGATCAATTATAGTGTTATTCTTCTTTAATCGGGTAATTTCACCTTTTTCTGACAACTTTATTTTCTCAATTTCTGAATACTGTTGATATGTGCCTATGAAATTACATGTGATTACATACAAATGACAAGATATTGAAAGTCGCAACTTGATGTGTATACTTTTGTCAATAAACTCTTTAAAACCCAACTCAACTCAGGCATGCTTAGGAAGGATTTATTTTTTTCAACAACGGGGGTGAGGGGGTCATGGAATTTCGATTACATTCATCAATGAATCACAATTTATTTGATTGTAAAATGTATCTATGATTCTATGTACAGTTGGCTACGGTTTTGGTTACAACTCTTTTTTTCTGTGTTTCAAAATGCAGAAAAAAAACGCAATGAATTGACCAATGCTGACTGCTGCCCAGTGGGCACAGAACATTGAATCAACATTGATAAATCGTTGTTAATGTTGATTCAATGTTGATACAATGTTGATTCAACGTTGGACTGAATTTTGTGCCCACTGGGTGCACCATTAGTTAGGGTAAGGTGAGGGCAGTGGGCAAACCGTCTACCTGCTGTGTGAGCCCTGTGCTATATGATGAGCAACGTTATTAAGATTACGGGAACTATTATTTTAATCTATGTATGGAAAATGCTGAACTTATTCCTCGACGGCCCAGCTTTAAACTGGTTTGACGTGGGGAGATGCACTTTTTAACATAAACACTACGCAGCGTGTGACATATATCAAAGACCTGTCCATCTCACACCGTGCCTATGTAGTGTGGGATGTAAAAGAACCATTGCCTCGTAAAAGTGTAGGGGCATGCTTTCTACCTCCAGTCACCTCATAGATTCGATCACCATCACCGCCCTTGTGAAATGACCTCAGCTGTTAAAGTGGAACTGTATAGCTCAGAGTAGTGCCACCTAGATGTACGTGGATAATACTTACAGTCTGTAGGGGAGGGGCTTGGAGGTGAGAATGGGAGTACCCTTACCTCGCTTTGGCAAGTGTTTATAGTTAACTGTAACACGTACATAGTCCCTCCCCTACCTGACACAGCCACTGCTGCAGGTCCCCACTACAGGTACCTCATCAAGTTCCCAAATAATCTGACTGCTGAGGTATGTCTGGGGGCGAGTAGGGAGGGTCATTATAGTTACAGCAGGCCCTTAGCCCCGGCCCTTGACCAAGGGAGTTGTCCTGCACACATGGCTATTCCTTTGCTTCCACTATGGACGGATACAGAGTGAAATTTATGGCAAGCGATATGTTCATCCCTGATATCAGAGTTTTAAACTCTTATATCAGAGTTTAAGACTTCACAGATAGAAACTCTGATATCAATGTTTCTGGATTGAACAAATCGAAAGAAACAGTATGAAACTCCATTTTCAACTGATAACGAAGTTTCTATGATCTCAAAATGCCATTCTAATAAACACCCTCATCGGACTGAGTTTGCTAAATATAGGAGTTTATGACTCTGATATCGGAGTTTATTACTCTGATATCAGAGTTTAAAACTTTGATATTGGTGTTTAAACTTTGATATGAGAATTAAAAACTCTGATATCACAGTTTTGGGAAACTCCCTTATTTGAAGCGAAAAGGGAGTTTATCAAAAACTCCATTTTCGATTTGAACAACTAGTTGTTCATATACTGAAACTTCAATATCAGAGGTGAACAAATGACTTGCCATAATAGTCCCTTATCCCATCACAGGCCGCTGCTCCTTGCATGGTTTATATACGTAACTATATATATGTTGCTTTACTGCTGGGGTCCTGGTTCTGAAATTGGAGTACGCCCCAGAGGGGGGGAGGGGCACTCACTATCTTTTCTATAGTAACTATGAGTGAACATCACCTCATATTTGGGACCCTTATCATGGGAGGTGAATAAACACGAATGCACTCTTTTCACAGAAAACTAAGCAAAAAACATACATTATAATAGGGGGGACGGAGACGAATCCCCTCATCAAGGGTGATATATTTCTTAAAAGCCCAAAAATGGTAGGCCTTAACCTGTGCATAAATGGGGGCCCAAAACGCACCCTTTTCCTTTGAATTGTGTTCACACATAGTAACCAATGATGAAGGAGTGCCCCCCCCCCCCAGTGTACGCCCAGGTGTACCACTTACCAGAGTCATGCCTGAGTGGTGAGAGTAGCTGAAGGACTAGACCAATTTCTAGTGCAACGCTACACCACTCTCCCCAAACATAGGCCTACTTATTGCTGAACCCAGGCTATTTGGGAAGTCCAGGGAGAGATCATATTTTAACAACAGTGGGTGTGTGTGTGTGGGGGGGGGGGGTGTTCGGGTTTTACTATCCATATTAAAATGTCTGTGTTTAGGGTGAGGGGCAACATATATTTTGCCTCCTAGAAGAGAAAGGGGAGTGGGTGAAAAAAAGCGTTTTTTAAATATTTTGTATCTGCTATTACAAGTACTCTTTTGCAACATTACTCCCCCCCCCCTTGTTAAATCATGACTACTCCCTAATCGAATACTACTAGGATTGTGGTGAAAGTGGGACATGTAGGTCGCTTCAGGCCAGCTGATCTTGCCTATTTTGCATACAGACTTGTAGGCAGGAACGTCCATGTTCTGGGTGGGATTCACTATGCAAAACAGGGTCAAAGGTAGGCTAAAACGGCCAGCAATGGCGGCTAAACCAACGTATACACTGACCCTTTAATTAGGGCGTAAAGCAATCCAACAACCAACCAACCACCCAGAGTGTGGGCTCCCCTTCAGATGGGAAATTCACTATGACAATAGTATCAGCACTACTTATTGCATACACAAAATTACGCATTACACTCTCACACGTATAATAATGTATTGGGCAAAAAAAAAAGTGTGTTTCAGGCAACATGGTCCAAAAATTTAGGGTAGGTAGGTAGGATCTTTTCCTTTTTTTTTAAATATTGGAGGTACCTGGAATGGGTCGCAAACTGCCACATCGACTCGGGGGTCATCAAGACGACTCACCGATTCTTACTATAACTAGGAATATCATGAAATTATTGGACATTCTTGTTAAAAAGCAATTTCCTGAGGCTGGACCATCAATTAGGCATGTAATCTGTTCTTCATGACCAAAAAATTGCAAAAATTTCCCGGAAAAAAATGAACATTTTGTAAAAAAAAATAAAAAAAATTCTCCAAAATCGGAAAAAATTGCTAGGGTAGGCCCTTTTTTGAATCTAGGGTCGGGTTGCCTGAAACACACCTTTTATTTTTTTTGGCCTTGCTGTGGCATTAAAACAAAAAATATTAATGGACACAATCCCAGCTATCAAACACGCAACAGTGATTACGTTTTTAAATTTATTTAATCAACCGAACGCACATCTATAAAATGGACTGATTTATGTCTGTCACATTTTAAACAAGCAGAGGAATTCCAAGGATAGAGAGCATAAACAGCCATAAACAGCCACGCAATCAACACCTACATTAAAGCATTAAACCCTAATTAAGAACCAAACAATAACAACTAATCATACATTATTATATACATTTCACCCAGTACCACATCAGCTTACTTTAGAAGAGACAAAAGTTGCCTTCTGAAGTCCCGGTTAAGAAAGCCATAAAGAAGTGGATTTATCCACATACGACATGTGAAAAGGTAATTTTGTGTATAAAATCTTAATTGCAACAATACTGATGCATCATTATAGGTTGCAGCAACTAGGACAAAAATAAAGAATAGATAGAATACTGTGATAACCACAGCTGTGAGAAATATCCAAAGGGTACAACGGAGCTCTCTGCGAATATTTTCAGAGATAGAACTTTGACCGTTTTCTAATGGTTGCACGGCGCGTTGCATTTTGTGGACCTCTTTATAGATTTGTACATAGCAGATAGCCATGGTCAGGAATATTGGATAGGTTGTACTTCCCATGATAACTCTGTAGCTAGCTAAATAATCCCAATCTAGTAAACACACTCTCAGATAAGAATCATATATGTACCTGCCCCAGCCTATAAGTGGAGGCATATAAACTAGCAGACTATGTAACCATGTGTGGGCAATCATCAGGCAGCATGTCTTATCAGTCATCAGAACCAGGTACCTGAGTGGTTTACAGATGGCCAAATACCTGTCTATTGAAATGTACATGAGTGTGAGCATAGACTGGGTAGTCAAGGAGTGAGAAATGAATGCATGTATCTCACAGAATGTGCTGCCCAGGTCCCAGGTGCCAATTAGTGCTGTTTTCATGAACAATGGGTTGATGAAGATTGCAAAGAAGAGATCACTTGCTGCCAAGTTGAGGATTAGTTTGTAGGTCGGTGTGTGAAGCTGATGACGACGCCAAATTGTCATCAATACAAAGACATTCAAAATAACCCCCATCACAGAGGAAAAAAGCCTAAATGTGAACATGCCATAGAACGGGGGTTCACTGTCTTCTGCATCCTTTAACACACAGTGTGTTTGGTTGAAGATGGCATCTGTGGTGTTACACCCCATGTCTAATGTCGGCCTGATGTCAGTGATATTAGAGGAGGCAGTGCTGGTGTTCGAGGAAGAGTTCATAGCTTTGTCGTGATAAGATGTGGTGTGATGAACAGTGTCGATCCTTTTATATTCTAGTCAAGCATAATCATGACGATTAGGCTTTTGCCTTAGCCTATTCAAAGTCCGATGTACCCTGAAAATCCATAGGTTGAAGAAAGGTTAGACAGTACAGCCTATCCTAGGTTCGTGATATGTGTGTTAGTCACCCACAATGGCAAAGTTATATTCAAAAATGACTGAGGGGTCAGTCAGTAGTGGCTAACCTAGGTTCATCATTGGTGTATTGTATTTCTATACCACTAGTTGGTGCCATCTACTATGATGACTACTCAGTGGCTCCCTCTGGAAATTAAAAGACTAAGGTGGGTTGGTCAGTACTGACCAACCTGACAATAATAATTTACCAAGGTTGGTCATATAGGGAGCCAAAACACTAACTAGGTTAGGTACTAGTGACTGAGAGATTGGTCGTATAGGGAGCCCAGGAATATCAGTGTACCAGCTGATAGTTTGAGTCTATACCAGAAAATCAGAAACAGAATGATGATCTTGAGAAACAGGTCTTTATCTAACTATCGGTGGTAACATGGTTATTTATATTTGCAGGATCACTGTTTTGAAATAGCTTATTTTGGTACACTATCTTGCTTTAAAACGGCCCCCTACACAGAGAGAAAAGTGAGAGTAAGCTGGACACACAAAACACAGTAAGGCATGTGTCACAAAAACCATCCGTCTTTAAAACCAGCCGTTTTTGAGTGTCCACCATTGCCTGACTGTCATGCCAATATGAGTACAGTATTGCCTGACTTTCTGTCCAAACATGGTCCAACAATGACTGACTCATTCGCATGAAAGTCAGGCAAAGCTGGACTCTTTATGGCTGACCCTGGACACAGGGAAGGTCAAAGATGAGAGTCAGTTAGTCAGCATCTGACTCTCGTCTCAGAGAGATATAGTTGTTCATTAGCCCTTTACTGAAGCACTCAAAAATCCCATTCAAAATAATGCTGCTGGCGAGAATAGGAAAGGGTGTGCTATCACAGACCACTAGACATTCAGGTATGTGCTAACACAGAGGAACATGATAAATGGTTGTCAATGTTGATTCAAAGTTGATCAACATTGATTCAACATTGAACTGACCTTTGTGCCCACTGGGCAACATATGTCAGAGGTGATCCTAAAATCTCAATGCATCTAACTTTCAAATTCCCAGGAATGGTGTGCTACCGTTATGCTCAATAATGCATTGTGTGCAGAATACACTTTTTATTGACATTTTATAATGATTTTACATTGTGCAGCGGTGAGAAATAAGCAGCTTTCTCAGATAACAAAAATGTAATACATAACTATGATGAAGCAATCCATAAACTATTTGGGAAATCACGGAACACACCCCAAGTTAGATGGCCTAATAATTTATATGTTAGGCCACTTCAAATAATATATTTGTTTCTCGTCAATAAGCTATGGGAAATATGATGAGGGCGCTTTTTAATTTTTTTTATGAGACCCAAATCATATAGGGTATTGCAGGCTCTCAGAGAACTAAATTCGTATTTTAGTAATCAAGAGCTTAAGGATCTGCGAAAGTTGTAAACATGCATGTTTCCTCCAGTCTCCTATGTACATTTGCTACACTGCATGCTTTAATTTGATACCAAATATGCTCATATTAATTTTGTCTACTAGTATTTTGTCTTGTTTTATTCCATTAAAATTTGCAAAAAAAAGGTCTCAGAAAGGAGATTTTGGTGATGCGCCCGGTGATGAGGGAAAAGAATATTATTTGGAGTGGCCTTAGGTAGCGGTCATTATTCAACAACTTGGAGGGTTTGGATTTCCGATTCGGGGGGGGGGGGAGGGCATCTTGTGACACCCCACCCCCTATAAAACCAAAAGTTAAGCTGTTGGTAAAAAGTTATGACTCCCTTATTTATGAGTTAACACTGCACAGCAAAAACACTCATTTGCATTTAAGTAGGATTCTAAACTACACTCGGCTGTGATCTTTATCTTGGCAATGTAAAAGGAAAATACCTTTGGAGAACTGAGTTTCAGTATGACAAGATAGATGTCAAAAATCCGTTACCTTATTTCTGTTAGACTCAACCTGGGACATCGGCAAGGGAGTGAAGTGTTGTCGTTGAAGTCAATTGTCAGAATGGAAATTGGAAACTGTGCGCTACTGGGAGTATACTGGCGACACACCATCAATAAGTATAACAACACCTCATCATTACAACTATTAACAGGTGTATTGTTTGCTCAGCAACCTTATTAGGAAAAGCCCACTGTGCACTGCTAAACACTTACTGGCCCTGAAAGCCACAGCGTATTTCATTAGCAAAACCAACCTTGTATTAATTATCACCATCATCATTGGTCTCAGTGGGTACTGCGAGTATTACTTATTGTTATCCACTCATCAACATGACTTACCATGTTATTAACCAGGCGCGGGAAATGTAGCGGGGAAAATGAGTGATTTATTGATCTTAGCCATGCATGCTAATATGGGAAGATTCACCATATGCACATGTAGTAGTTAATTGTACCAGTGTCAATTGCAACTGCGTTGGCCGCATACACTGAGGAAGGTCTTTTCCGCCTCCTCTCCCAGGCTGCAGTTAGCCCTAATCAGCACCTTCATCAGCACCTCATTCCCTACTATGGTTCAAGAGTTATCTGTCCGCCCACTCCCGAACTACTCTGGTGGGTGATGTTACTTCTAGTGAGTACTAGTGCGGCGCCTATCGCATTTGGTGCACCTCAAGGTTCGGTACTCGGCCCACTGTTAATGTGTTATGTTACTTGAAACCTTTATTTTTGCCATAATTTCTAAACTATCTATCATAGAAAGGGTGGGGATAGTCTGGGATATGCCCCTGTGTGTATAGGCCTATAATAAACCTACATGTTTGATTAGGCCCAAAAAAAAGGTTTGTTTCAGGTAAGGGAGTGGTCACTTTTTAACAACAAAGGGGTGAAATTTTTTTGGTCCCCCGTGCCTCAAGAGGGGTCCAAATTTGTTTGGTTCCCCCCCCCCCCCCACCCAAATCCACCCCACCTCCCCCCCCCCGTTGTTAAAAAAAACACTCCCTAACATGGGCAGAAAATGAATTTAGGGTCGGTGGGTCGGATTTCTTTCTTTTAAACTGTTTTTTTTTTAACATGAAAGTACTAGCCGGCCTATCCGAAGGTCCTAAAATTTACTTAAAAAGGGTAAAAATACGGAAATTTCTTCTTCTTCAAAAAAAAAGTAGGGTCGGCCCCATTTTTATAGAGTTGGTCGGGTGACCTGAAACAACCCTTTCTTTGGCGGTATAATGGGGGATTAATGGTAACCCCCGGAAAAAGCATAGACTGACATGTTAAGGGGCCCGTCTAACTGTATAGATTGGTGCCATGGGCTCACTATACACACAGTGGTAGCCCTGGGGACAGACACTGCAGACTGAATGGGACACCCTACTGCAGGGTTGGTAGATGAAATGAACATTCTCTGATATATAGGCTATTCCATTGTCCACAGAGCACACAAAAATGCTCCTGAATTCAGAAGGATCCCCAGCCCCACTATAGATAAATTTATTTTGGGGGGAATCTTTCCTCCCTAACTTACCACTGGGCTGAACTTGGACAAGGCAGACGACTTTGGGATAACATACCTCTATTCCAAGAGACCATTTATAAATGTAGTACATGTATAGGAGATAGCATTCACATTCAAAGCACTAAACTGCTCCTAAGAATATCCAATCGTTGACTAACCTTTTTTTCAGAGGCGTAATTCCTGGAGAGAGCTTGATTTATTTCATACATGTATATCGTCCACTGGCAATATTTGGCTATATTTCCTTACAGCTACTCGGGCACACAGACACGACCACTCGTCCTCTTTAGGATGCTACAATGGCATTACTTTCTGCTTTGAAGCACCTCCTGCACTTCTGCACCCTCAGAAAAGTGAGCGTCACTGTCGCCAAAAGCATCAGACGCTGAGTGCGAGTCGCACAGTTGGATACAGTTGGTGTCTCAGCTGTTTAGGATACGGTGTGCCTTGGGTGTGGGGGAAGGGTGTGAGATACATTGTCACCTGTCACCTCAAAATTGTTGTTTTTTATGTTTGGCTCGAACAAACATGTGGGCATCCACACGGAAAGCATGCTCAACATGCATGCGCGGAGCATCGTATCTGCTCCCATGTGCAGTTGTAAATGTGTATCTTTCATAAGCATTTAATACAGTGGAAACCACAGTTGTCTGTACTAGATTGTTTTGTAGACTTTATGCAGGAGAAGCGGATGGAGAAGGTACCCAGGGGTAGACACCAACGTTTTTAGCTGTAGACCAACCAGACCCATCTTCAGAGATCTGCACTCAAATCTATGGGCCATCCAGAGGAGTTTCATTTCACATAGTAATAACTGATAGTGTCTTACCAGATGGCAGACCCTTTATTGGTGGGAGAGAGTCAATTGTAATACAATTATAATTTATTTACCGATATTAAGATATCTTATGGTGGCTGGTATGGTGGCTTTTATGAGGGGACCTACTCCTTTTATTTTCCAAAATTCTTGGGATGTGAATTCGGTGTCATATGGAACTGGTTATAGGCTCTTTTGGGGCGGTTGCAAAAAAACACATTTTGACCATGCTGTGACCATACACTTAGAACAGCATATTTGGAATCAGCATGCTTCCAAAATTTATCAGATCAGACCTTCTGACCAGCTGCTAACCTTTGAGGTGTGTTCAGCTGACCTATGCAAAAACTGAAGGACCTAAGCAGAGAACTTTTGATATGCATGCGGTTAATATGTTCATTATCTATACATATCCACTGGTGGGAAAGAAAATTATTTTTCATTTTATTAATAAAAACGCGCAGCCTTTTTAATAAAATGTTTAATGAATTATCAATTGAGTCTTTTATAAGAATTATTTTCCAAGCTCGTTACAGGGCGTGATCCTATAGCTTATTACAGCCCCACTCCGTTCACGAACATGCCACCCGTTAGTTAAGTATAGGACAATACCAGAAAGGCCGGCTTTAACACATAAGCTGAATATGCCGCTTTAACACATAAAGGAATCCCCATGCCTGGACTACACCGCTGCATAGTATTGGACAAGATGATAAACATAAAATGATCTAATTCATCGACAAACTGCATGGAGTTTTCCCACACAGAGAGAAGAAACCGAGTCAAAAGGGAGTCCAGGCTTGCCTCCAGAATGACTCCCTTTTCTGACTCTCTTTCTGACTCTCTTGATGAACCTGACGCCCTTAAAAGGGAGTTATGTGACTCCCCTAAGAGAGCCCAGGTTTTGCCTCCAAAATGACTCCCTTTTATGACTCCCCGCTACAGACAGAGTCCAGGTCTATGCTGCAACTCCCTTTAGAAAGGGAGTCTAGGCACAGGATGGCTCCTTTGGAATAGAGTCATGATTTATAAGTAATTCCTACCCCCTAAACCTCTATATAACCATTTCAATAGCTGTCTCCCTAGCTGATGTTTCTACATTATGTTGGTGCAATGCCTCACAAGGAGGAGGGATCTCAATAAGATCCCTCAGAGCACATTAGTTAATATACAAAGGAACATATGAGCTTTTGGGATTTAACTTTCTCATGTTGCTACAAATTGGGTGTCTATACCTTATACATCATGCTTATGCTACAGTTTTAAATTAACTGTAATTATTTCATAAAATGTAATTCTGACATTACATGTTGATGCTACAATGATATACACGTATCACCATAATTATCAATGTCACAAATAACATGGATCTAGAGATCTGAGCATGCAGAATATTATCATTTTAGGTTTAGTGCTACCACCTAGCAGGCTTAACTGTAACCAACTGTTTGACTCCCTTGGGGGAAAAGGAAGTAGGGACCCTTGACTCTGATTAGAAACAGAGTCAGATGGCTTCTTAACATATATGCTAGATGGCATTACAGTCATTGTACAGTAGTGTCACCTAGTGGGTTTCCTATTTCCGTTTTGTATGCTCACCTCTGTGACTCCCTTAGGGAGTCCAGGTAACCATTGACTCACCTCAGCTGACATGGACTCTGTTTGATCTAATTGAAAAGGAGTCAAGGCCGTTAGAAGGGGGAGTCAGACAGTGTGAAAAGTGAGCCAAAGAGACCCTGGCTCTCTTTTTATAGCCTAGACTCCCCTTGTGACTCGGTTTCTTCTCTCTGTGCAGGCCTATTTCATATTCCATAGTATAAACATTGTAAGGCACATTGAGGTACTTCTATTCTCATGGCAATACAAATAGATATAGCAAAGTCGAACCAATATTATGATATAATCATTGGGCTTAATAACTTCTTACCAGACTGTGTTTGAAGTCAAAACCCTAATTTGCCTAGACTGGCCTCCGCCTGCGAGAGCTCCTACTCTGCCACATGCTACATCCCACCTCCCACTCCTGCCTCGGACGCTGCTCTCAAGATCCATTTTTTGTCTTTATTTAAAATCAAAGACTTGAGCAAATCTATAATTCACCCTGCATTTATACGGGACTTGTGCTTAATTACTTAAGACCACTGCGCTTACGTACACTCTCGAATCAGCAGTAGAGTCCATCATACACTATGTCATATCAGGAAAACACAGTAGGTACACTGTTTATTCTTAAAACCCATTTTTCGAGATGAGTTTTTTATAGAAGGCAGCAGAGGCCTTGGGGGTCCTGGGCCTCTGGGGGTTTGTAAAGTCGACTTGGTGGAGGCCGAAGTTCTGTGTGTAGCCGTCCGCCCACTCAAAGTTGTCCATGAGCGCCCACACCGTGTATCCCACCACATTGCAGCCGTCCACACGAATAGCTGCCGGGAGAGTGGTAATGTTGTACGTGGAGTAACTAACAAGGAAGACCAATCTACCATCATATGATTAGGCCAAAACGATTTTGAAATATTAGTCAAAAGCTAGTCGCGTTGACAAACAAAGGTTAGCAGTAGTATAGTATGTATCGGAACGGGACTATAGTTAAGTACTGTTTATTACTCAATCGACATGCAGCCAATCAGAGGCCTCCATTTGACCGGAAGTGACGTCACATGCCCATATAAGGGCATACCGGAAGTGACGTCACGTGACCTTGACCTAGTTAGAGGTCAAGGTCATGACTCAGCCAATCAGAGGCTTCCATTTGACCGGAAGTGACGTCACACGCCCATATAAGGGCATACCGGAAGTGACGTCATGTGACGTCACACGCCCATATAAGGGCATACCGGAAGTGACGTCATGTGACCTTCACATGTACATATAAGGGCATACCGGAAGTGACGTCAAGTGACTTTGACTTAGTTAGAGGCTTCTGATTGGCTGGTACACCGGAAGTGACCCATTTATGCAAATGAGGGGCCTACTTCTGGTCAAATGGAGACCTCTGATTGGTTGGGTCATGAAGAAATGTGTCTCTTAATTTAATTTTGTTTAGGAAGTGATCGATTTTAGGATCACGCGACCGGAAGTGACCTGATGAGTCACGTGACTAGAAGTGACGACGACACATACCTTAATTAGACGATTCAGCAGCGACCGGAGGAAGTGTCACTTTAAGAGGACACGCTAGTTAATTGTTATAATTGTTTTACTTACTAATAAAAGAAGACGTATGAAAATAAACACAACAATAATTTTATTTTATTTTTTTATTTTCTTTTTTTTCAATTCTAATAACACTCTATTTTTGAAAAGATGCGCTCAATCAATCAATAACACACTTTTTCATATTTTAAAGGACTCGTTGTCACACCGTTAGAATGCACGCGACGCTTATAATACAAGTAGCGCACGTCATCTTTCTCTATGGTGTAAGTGGCCATTTTTGGTTCGTACCACTTTTGAAATTTATATTTACCGCAAGGAGAGTTTTTCGTTTTCGAAAACATTTAAGAAGACGACTACTTCTGTACACTTTTTTTGAGATTTTCTTTCACTGGTGCCGCTGATTTGATCGTAGCAAATGTAAGTCTTAGGGTTGACACTTGGGATCCCGTCACCTTCTCAGGCCGCTTTCTTTTCTTTCTGAAGTATGTCTCTCTCAGGCGAGGTTTGACTACACACAGGCAAACATCAGAGGCACCCAATAGCGCTAATTCTACCTTCAGACAAAGGTCAGGCACGGCTGGCCTATAATAGATGGGTCAAGGGCTATTCTAGTGAGGGTCAGGCTGCGCCGGACATTCAATAAAAAGCTGGAGTTTGGCAAACTTGCTTTTGAAAGTCTGACCATGCGGGATCCTCATGCCATAGTCTGACAATGCTGAACTCTTGGGAGAGTATGCCGGACTCTTGCTGGCCAGACTTTCAAGCAAATTTGCCAAAGTCCAGCTTGTTATTGAATTTCCGGCGTAGCCTGACCCTCAGTAGAATAGTCCTTGACTCATCTATTATAGGTCAGCAGCGCCTGACCCTTGTATGAGAGTAGTATTGGCGACATTGGCCGACTCTGATATTTACCCGTGTGTACGGCGGGAGGAGGGGGTTCACAGCCACTGCTTGCGCTTATAGAGCGCTACTAGCGGAGGTCTGGATGAGGAGACTACGGCGTTTGTCTTTTGCTTGTGCAGCTGCTGCTGCTGCTGCTGACGATGTCACGGATGCCGCTATTACTAATGCTACTAATACTAGTATGAGAAAATACATTTAGTCAATTGATTAAATCAAGGAGGTTTTCTGACTTCAGTGGATCGTTTAGCCATCGGCCACGGGCAAAACTTGAAACCATTTTATACATGGGACAATTGGCAGAGTCGAAACGTGTTGGTACCATAGGGTCGATCATGTTCATCATCAGTTCAGGCAAAGGAAGTGTGTCGACAGCACGCGAAAACTTCATGTCTGAATGTTTCAACACAAGACTTTTTATCACACTCACACAGCTGCTTTGAAGAGTGAATCCTTGACCAAACTTGTGCTTTTCCAACACAGCTTTGGCCTCTTTCTGTGCAGTAAGGGATCTCTCTTTCGGGTTCATCTCAGTGCTGTCTAGCATGTCCTCAAAGTCTTTAACATAATGTTCCAACGGACTACAAATGATGGACTCCAGATCATCGTCCGCATATGTCGTCTCCTCGCACCATATTGTGTCTTCGCCTGTTTCGAATTCCGTCATTTTCCTGACAATCTCCTCCTGAGTGCCTTGCATATATCGAAGCTCCTTCAAGGAGTTGATAACTTGTATGGCGAAGACTGACAAACTTGAAGGAATTTCACCACAGTCAGGCCAAGTATACGGAGCTAAGAAAAATAGCTCCAACAAAATCTTCTCCCTCTGTCCAAATGAAACTACTGTTCCGATGAAGTTGAAGCATGCTTCTATCCATTGCTCCTTGGTGACGTCCTTCCAATGTTTCTTTACCTCACATGCATCATAGGGCACCGTTTCTCTTCTTGCTTCAAGTGGGAGTTGCTTTTTCTTTCTTGGACTCATTTCGAGAGGGTTTCGATGCTCTGTAGCGTCAACACTTTCATAAACAAAGAAAATAGCAGAACTAACCATCGTAACGTGCTGAGCGAGCGTAGAGTGGACGATGCTACGAAGATGAAGGGCGGGTGGAGAAAGTGTGACTGGTGACAGCGGCGTTTCACTCTTTATGTACCCTGTCCTAGATAAGCCTCTTAAACGGCTGAAAAGACTCTCTAAGTACAGAGCTTCTACCGCAGGTGGGTTTAGACTTAAGCAGCTTAGTTCACACACATGTCTGTTAGAAAAAGCTACTTGCACACGCGCCTTCCTTTTTTCACTAGTATTCACCCTCTGCCGACTTATAAGACACCTATACACTCTTTCTCGTGAAATCTATGGAAGATGATGGAAGGACCACTGACTACATTTTCTTTGATCAGAGCGTGGAGGACGGCGTCGAACGGAGGGAACGTTGTGAACACAGCTTATAGGGTTTTTGGAAGAGGTCTTGTAAAGTCAAACTGGCGAGAGAGATGGCGTCTTTCAACATGACAATGCTGCTATGTTGGAAAAAAATAGCGTGATTTTTTCAAAAAGCTTCTATGAAAGATTTGACGTCTTCGTTGTTGTAGTGGATCAAGTAATCTGTCATAGTTTGCTTCTTCTTGTCATACTAAACTTTCTGACATGTGGCGTAGTCGGATTTCGGCCATTTTGACGCCCGTCAGTTCGCTGTCAAAAGTCGATCTCGGTGGCAGGGGTTTTTTGTTTACTAGTTTCTTGGTATACGTCATCCATTCGTAAGTAAAGCAACCTTTCTCTTCGTTTGTAGTGAAAGCTCGCAAATAATTCGCGTAGCTGTAACCAAGTGCTAAAAAAGTTGACTACTACGTCAACTATTGATTGCTTTTCTTTATGACGCTGAATTGTTGGTTTCTTCGGTCTCCGGAGGCAAATAACGAGTGAAGGCGTATTTTTTGATCAGGTTCAAGTCGTAACTCTCCGAGTTGAAGCGTACGACTGGAGCTTGACGGATGTATCTCAGAAGCCGCTTCTTCAGTTGAACTAACGGTTGTCTGGTGTGAGCTGCAGCGAAGCCGCCTGGAGAAGGGGTGAATGTCGCTTCCTCTAGCAGGAGAGCTTCACCTATCGCTACATGTAACTTCGCTAAGGTTGGTCGGTAAACTTCTAGCACAGCTTTCTCGATGACTTTGGCGTTCTCGTTTATGTGATTTTAAACTCGGTCTAACAAGGGGTCGGAATCTGCGTCGGATTCTCTGACGTACGCTGCCCCTCCTACCCCGGAAAGTCGTATGCGACGCTAGCCGACATCGCTGCATAGAGGGCAAAACTTAGGTATCGTTCTTCATTTTTCTACGGGTCGCTCGTGATTGTACGGTCTTTTAAAAATTTTGAAACACTTTTCGCAAACGTCCTGCGGCATGTTTTTCTTTTTTTTTGTTTTTTTCACTTATTTACCAAATATTAAAAAAATAAACGTTGTTTATCACTTCGAATACTAGACGCCTCTTACCACACGATGCTATTAGCATAGTGAAAGACGTCTGTAGTGTAGGATCGATTTCAACAGATGTCCATCTTACTGCAGGGATCAGACGAGAGTCGTCAACACTGGTGTGTCACAGCTCACTTTTATTTCTTTGGGTACAGCTGCATACAACCCTTGAACATACATTGCGACGTCGCCGCGTCCCATGTAGTCTTCCAACACTTTCATCAGAGCCATAGGCTCAGACGTCTCGTTGTACTTCCAAGCTTTCAGCACTTCATAGACAGGGTTCTTCACAGTCCTGTCAGAAGGCACAGGTTGAGAGATGGAAGTTACTTCATGAGAAGTCAACCCTAAGTAGATCCCTATGGTCTTCCAGTCTCTAGGGCAGAGCTCAGCTAAAAGAGAGAAATATTTCTGCACTTTCCACTCCATGTCTCCACTCTCTAAGCCATCCCACATGTCATGCTTGTCCATGTACTCACGTGAGAATTTGATGAGGTCCATACGGTAAGATTCTTCCAAGGCGGCGGCTAGGTCCTTCCACCTACTAGTACAACTTTTCTGGTACCAAGTAGTGAACATTTCTCTAGCTTGAGTTATGACACTTGTCTCACAACTGAGATATCCCATATCCTTCAAGTTCACTTCAAGGAATGAACCTAACCGTATGTAATCTGATGTCGGCAACTTACCGCTTATTTTCAGTAGCATAGCGTCTGACAAGTATCCTAACGGCTCTGCTTTGAAGTATGATGATACAGGTACTACTGCAGCAGAACCAATAACAGGAGCAGCGTCTGCGCTGGTATCAGACGACTCGTTGTCGGAACAGGGCAACCACATGACTTCGTAAGGTATTGGTGAGGGCAGTCGCCACGGACCGGACGCACTACCAGTGGAAATGAGGTCGAAAAACGGACTGTGCGCCCGTGACCCTTCGGGTTCCTCGTACGCCTCGTCGTCAGCGTCGTTCTCTGTTTCACCCTGTTGCTTTAGGACATGTATGTCTACTACGCGCTGCTGGGGCTGAGTGTCCGAATAGCTGTAAGTCTCAGCGCGAGCAGCGTTGATGGCGTCGGTTGATGAAGCGGTGGAGAGGTTCTGTGCAACGTACTGCGTGTCAGTACTAGTAGCGGTAGTCGCAGCAAGAGGTGTAGCAGCAGCAGCAGTAGCAGCAGCAGCAGGAGCAGCAGCAGCAGCAGCAGCAGGAGCAAGCGCAGCGCTAGCAAGTGCAGCAGTAGCAGGCGCAGCAGTAGCAGGCACAGCAGCAGCAGGCACAGCCGCCTCAGCAAGCGCAGCAGTAACAGGCGCAGCAGCAGCAGCAGCAGCAGCAGCAGCAGGCACAGCAGTAACAGGCGCGGCAGCAGCAACAGCAGCAGCAGCAGCAGCAGGCGCAGCAGTAGCAGCAGCAGCGTGCTCAGCAGCAACAACCGTCGCGAGTGTAACAACGTCGCTACTACTGCTGTGTGCGCTCGCTACAGCGGGAGGGTGATAAGACCAAGCGGTTGCGGCGGTAGTCTCAATTTCAGTAGCAAGAGGAGACGCTGACAGTAAACGATCACCGTTCTGCGTATTCTTCTTGTTGTTGAACTCGATTAGATCCTTGGACGACAGTAGTTGTTGTGTTTTGCTCATGGTGGTGCCTGTAGAGAGCAGCAAAAGACTGAGTGAGTGAACGGGTGTTTCCAGGCCTCTTATATACGCCTTCTCGCTTCTAGAGCTAAGCTACTTACAGCTCTCTTCAGCTGCCGCCGGCTGACCAGTGACCATTCACAAAGAGAAACAAAAAGTCATAAGGTATGACGTTTTCAGCTGGATCCCTTTCCCCCGCCCCTTTGAGAGATCGACTGACACGAGCTAAGCTACTTACTGCCTTGTTCAGCAATTCAACGTGCGTTAGCTGTATAAAGGATTAAGCAGTTGCTGCCGCCAGCTGACCGGCGGACATTCCCAAAGAGAAACAAAAGACATAAGTCATGACGTTTTCAGCTGGATCTCTTTCCCCCCTCCCTCTTTTTTTTTTGAGAGATGGACTGCCATGAGCGGGCGGTGTACCGTCTGTACTAATTCAACGCGCATTAGCTGTATAAAGGATTAAGCAGTCATGAGCTTAGAGTGTGTATACAAAAAAACTACAGGAGGCGTGTAGTGTGAAGCAGGACCCCCTAAGACGGGAGTGTCTGTCTGTGAGTAGAGTCGTGTGCATGTGGTGAGCGACTTAAGTGTAAAACAAAAAAAAATCACCGCCTCCTGCCGTGGTGAGTAGACTGGCCGGCGGCGGCCGGCTAGTTCAATAGGGGTGACAGCTGACTAAGGCTGTGCATGAAAATCCGATTTTCACCTGACCTCTGACGTTTGTTACAATGAATGCCAAAGGGGGAGAGAGTTGTCCTCAGGTAGGGGGTAGGAGGTAAGGCTAATGGATAAGGAAAAAAAACACCATTTTCAGCTGGCCACCACAGATGGCGATGACATACTCCTCGGCATCTAAGCTCTTAAGAAGCTCTTACGGAGCGGAGCGGCTGCTGGACAGCTGGGGTGAGTAGACCGGCCGGCGGCGGCTAGCTAGTTCAATAGGAGTGACAGCTGACTAAGGCTGTGCATGAAAATCAGATTTTCACCTGACCTCTGACGTTTGTTACAATGAATGCTAAAGGGGGAGAGAGTCGTCCTCAGGTAGGGGGTAGGAGGTAAGGCTAATGGATAAAGAAAAAACACCATTTTCAGCTGGCCACCAAAGATGATGATGACACGCCCCTCGTCATCTAAGCTCTTAAGAAGCTCTTACGGAGCGGAGCGGCTGCTGGACAGCTGGGGTGCTGTTGGAAATAGGATTAAACTCCCTCTGTATAAAAGCTCTGATTTCTGTTGGAAAAAAACCATATCACCTTTGACCACAGTAACGTCTACTACCACCACCACCAGCACCACCGCCGCTGCCACCGCCGCCGCCGCCGCCAGTCACAGCTGATCACCTCATTAAAAGCATGTGACGTCGTCGCTTCTAGTCACTTGCTTCATCAAGTCGCTTCCAGGCACGTGATCTTAAAGACCCTCACTTCTTAAACAAAAAAAACGAAGAGACACGCTTCTTCCTCTCGAGAGGAAGAATGACGTATATAAGGAGGCTGACACGTGTATAGGTGCCTTATTAGTCGGCAAGGGGTAAATACTAGTGAAAAAGGAAGGCAGGTGTGCAGGTAGCTTTCTAACAGACACGTGTGTGCACTAAGCTGCTTAAGTCTAAACCCCCCTGCAGTAGTCAAGTAGCATGTGAAAACTTACTTAACAGATCACTTAATTGAGTAGAGACTCTGTACTGAGAGAGTTAGAGCAGGTCTGCTGTTTAAGAGGATTATCTAGGACAGGGTACATAAGGAGTGAAACGCTGCTCTCACTCATCACACTTTCTCGACTCGCCCTTCATCATCGTAGCATCGTCCACTCCACGCTCGCTCAGCATGTTATGAGGGTTATTTCTACCTTTACAGCTTCTTTTCTTATCGAAGTGTCGACGCTACAGAGCATCGAAACTCTCCAAATGAGTCCAAGAAAGAAAAAGCAACTCCCACTAGAAGCAAGAAGAGAAACAGTGCCCTATGATGCATGTGAGGTAAAGAAACATTGGAAGGACGTCACCAAGGAGCAATGGATAGAAGCATGCTTCAACTTCATCGGAACGGAAGTAGTTTCATTTGGACAGAGGGAGAAAATTTTGTTGGAGCTATTTTTCTTAGCTCCGTATAGTTGGCGTGACTGTAGTGGTGAAATTCCTTCAGGTTTTTCAGCGTTCGGCATACAAGTTATCTGGTCTTTGAAGAAGCTTCGATATATGCAACGCACTCACGAGGAGATTGTTCAGAAAATGACGGAATTCGAAACAAAAGAAGTATGGTGCGAGGAGACGACATATGCGGACGATGATCTGGAGTACATCATTTGTAGCCCGTTGGAACATTATGTTAAAGACTTTGAGGACATGCTAGCCAGCACTGCGATGACCCCGAAAGAGAGATCCCTTACTGCACAGAAGGAGGCCAAAGCTGTGTTGGAAAAGCTCAAGTTTGGTCAAGGATTCACTCTTCAAAGCAGCTGTGTGAGTGTGATAAAAAGTGTTGTGTTGAAACATCCGGACATGAAGTTTTCGCGTGCTGTCGACACACTTCCTTTGCCTGAACTGATGATGAACATGATCGACCCCATCGTACCAACATGTTTCGACTCTGCCAATTGTCCCATGTATAAAATGGTTTCAAGTTTTGCCTGTGGCCGATGGCTAAACGATCCACTGAAGTCAGAAAACCTCCTTGATTTAGTCGACTGACTAAATGTATTTTCTCATACTAGTATTAGTTGCATTAGTAATAGCGGCTACTCGGTCTCGTGCAGCATCCGTGACATCGTCAGCAGCAGCAGCACGATCAGCACAAGCAGCAGCTGCACAAGCAGCTGCACAAGCAGCACAAGCAGCAGCATCTGTCAGCAGCATCCGTGACATCGTCAGCAGCAGCAGCAGCAGCAGCTGCTGCACGAGTAGCACAAGCAGCAGCATCTGTCAACAGCATCCGTGACATCGTCAGCAACTGCAGCAGCTGCACGAGCAGTACAAGCAGCAGCAGCTGTCAGCAGCTGCAGCAGCTGCACGAGCAGCACAAGCAGCAGCACCGACAGCAGCAGCAACAGCAAATCAGCAGCAGCAGCAGCAGCAGCAGCAGCAGCAGCGGCAATGTGGACCGCTAAATTCGAGATGGTGACATATCTGTTTCTTAGAATCGACATTCGACATGAGGTCTAGTGACATTTGACATGAAGCTTGAAAAACATAGTGGACAGGTGACATGAGCAATTCTTAAAATCGACACGAGATATGAGCATAATTAAGCGACATCGACATGTGCCATGGCTATTTTTTTTTTTTTTTTAAGACAACCGCCATAGCTTCCTTATCCAGACCTCCACTAGTAGTGCTCTATAAGCGCAAGCTTTGCCTTAAGAGAGCTGTGGCTGTGAACCCTCTCCTCTCTCCGTACACACAGGTAAATATCAGAGTCAGCCAATGTCGCCAATACTACTCTCATACAAGGGTCAGGCGCTGCTAGACTATAATAGATGGGTCAAGGACTGTTCTACTGAGGGTCAGGCTAGGCCGGACATTCAATAACGGGCTGGACTTTAGCAAATTTGCTTGAAAGTCTAGCCAGCAAGAGATGCACATCATCATAAACGCGATCATGATACCTTTCATTGTAAGTAGACTCGCCTCTCTGCCCTCTCTTTTAGAGAGGGCAGAGAAGCGAGTCTCACTCTTAAAAAACCCTACTCCTCCCCCCCTCCCCCCCTCCCCCCCCCCATGCATCTTAAAGAGTGCCCCCCAGAGTGCCCCTCTCCCCCCCTCCTAGAAAAAAAGAGCCGCATTTTTAAATTATTTTTTAGCAAGCTTTTTCAGCTTGCTTTTTTTTTCTTTTTTTAAATTTATTTATCCATCAAAATCTCAAGTGACTTATTTTGAAAGCCAACCTAGTAGTCACGTGACCCCCTTAAGTAGGTCACTTCCCGTCACGTGACCTATTTGAATTTCCCGCCAACATGGTGGTCACGTGACCCTCTTAAGTAGGTCACTTCCGGTCACGTGACCTATTTGAATTTCCCGCCCAAAGGTCACGTGACCGGAAGTAGGTCACTTCCGGTCACGTGACCTATTTGAATTTCCCGCCAAAAGGGAGGCCTCTCATTGGCTGCTTTTGAATTTCCCGCCAAAAGGGAGGCCTCTGATTGGCTGCAGGTCGATTGAGTAATAAACAGTACTTAACTATAGTCCCGTTCCGATACATACAATACTACTGTTAGCATTGACTAAAACCCATTATTTTCAGTGTAGAAAGTGACTCCTGAAATGCCCCAAAATGGCCTAAATTGTGGGGGAAAAACCTCAGGAAAACATGTATATAGGGTCGGTCCTATGTCGCTATGGCGAGGTAACCAGAAACACACCTTTTTTTCTTGGCTTTAGCTCATGCATCTATAGATATATAGATCTAAAAATACAATACTATACAAAACTACCTTTGAGGACCTCATTGATGTATGCTGTGAGGTAGTTGATTCTGTGCTGGTCATCCAATAGAGATGTCTGTCCATCTGTTGTGCCGTTCTCAAGGATGAACATTGGGACATTGTTGTAGGTATCCTTCATCCACTTCAGGAACATCCTCACACCTTGGGGCGTTTCATACAGCCACGAGACGGCGGCACTGGATATAATATCACACTTACAGTTTGTAAGCAGTTTAACGATAAAGAATGGCCATTTTTAACAACACCGAAGGAGGTTACAGAGTTTGTCGTTGAAATGTCCAACCATCTAATTCTAAAGACAGTGCTCCATAACTTAACACGTAAACGCGCGGGTAGCTTTGTCACTTAAATGGGAAGACATTTATTTGTCCGCCACCCTCCCCTCAAGAGAGGTAATAATTTTTCCCCCTCAAGGACTATAAATAACAATAATAACTTACCTAGGTTGGTTACATAGGGAGCCAAAAAAAATACTAACTAGGTTAGGTACTAGTGACTGAAAGATTGGTCGTATAGGGAGCCTAGGAATACCAGGGTAGAGTCCTGTTATACATGATTGCATGTATACAATGTTTAAAGTTATTTACCGCTTCCAAGTGGGATCTATATGCGTCTTAATCCCAAATATGTCATTAAAGTTGAAGTCGTCCTTCAGAGGTTCACCAAGCGAGCCCATAGACACTTTTCTGGATGTGTAGTTGTTCACCCCGATGAAGTCACACGCACCTCAGAATGGAGATAATCACATTTGAAATATATATATTAAGATCGCCCCAATGCCTACATCAGAGCCCTATAGAACTACATTTAAACACTTTTTACTTATACACTTGTATATACCTTATTATAGAAGTGTTTGAAATAACTAACACAGTAAGTATTTCTAAAGATAAACATACCTCTGTTTTCAGCCTTCTCAGCAGCAGAGAATCCTTTGAGAGACGTCATTGAATCACCGATAATACTTGCCGCCTTTGTAGACAGCTCGAGCAATTCCTTCGGGAAATCCCCGTCACCAAACAATGGATCAAGATAGATCCCAGGGCGGATCTGGTGAAGAATAATAATGATATATCTGTATATCTCATCAGTTTTACCATTTAAGAGATGTGCAATGCCTTATGCACTTTATCGACATGATGCATGAATGCAGCCCTGGCGAGTAGAACGCTAGGGCTGCATTCATGCTGATTCCATCAGGTTGATAGCTGATAGACGTGTAGCGGGATGATTTATCATCCAGTGAGACAATTCCCGGCATTCATTGCAGAATTATTAGGGTACATCATGTAACCGCTGGTACCCATTGTGATAGATCCTATCAGTGATTAGGCCAAATATTAAAAAAAGAAAGTGTGTTTCAGTTTACCCGACCGTACCTGGCTGACCCTAGACATTTTTATTAAATATTGAGAAAATATTTATATCTTAAGTAATTTTGGGGCTTTTTCAGAGTCAATTTGATAGTCCACGAGTCAACGCTGTTTACCAGTCATTTTTGGGGTACTTTTGAAAATATATAATAATGTCTTTTTAAATCCGACCTACCCTACCTAGATTTTCAGACCATGTAACCTGAAACATGTCTCTTATTTTGGCCTTATTTCACCAGTACCAGATCGGTTAGGGCTATAACTACATGTATATCTCTCCGGTCATCAAAGGGTTAGATGAGGAATGTACACTAGGCCCTAGGGCAACGTAACTCTAATCATGAAATGAATGGATGCTGTTCTACAATCATGTATAGTTGGTACAATAGGATTTATAAGCAGATAGTATACCTTCATTGCTACCTCTGCTGCGTGAACATGAGTAGGATCTGAGGGGTCCAGTGGCCACACACCGTCCATAGTCACAGCTATCCCAACTTGACCTGTCCACAAATAACAATACAAATCATATATGTATCATCTAAGGCCATGGAAATTGCATCGTATGTTTCAGATAATAAGGTCAGAGTATAGGCAGGTCGGATTTTTCTCCTTTTTTTTCCAAGGAGAATTTTAGGGTTGGAAAATAACTCGCAAAAATGTAGACAAATATCTGAAAAATATGAAAAAGTTTGTGTTCATAGATTTGTCCAATTCTCATGACACTTTTTACTTCCTTATAATTTAGTATTGTAAAGGCCTTTGACTGGCGGGTGCAAAATGCGGTTGTTTTTCTCTTAAAGTGTGAGTAAAAACTGTTGAGAAAGCTCTATTTTTTGCGTTATTTTCGTCCTAATTAAACCGTAGCTATATATCCATTTATCACATACCCTTTTGTTTCCCCCTGAAACATTGGTCATAGACGCTGAAGGCTCGCACATGAGCCCTAACCAGGTTTCTAGTAACAGGGAAGAACTTTCCATACGGGTCTTTTATTCCAGGGGCGAAGGTTCCACCACCATAACCAAGTTCAACAACAACTGATGGCTCGTTGAAAGTAACCCACCACTTCACCTGCAGAATACATGTATGATTGAACAATTACCATTAGTTATTACTGGCAGTACCAAAAGAAAACATCACAAAATTCATGGTTTATACTTTTTTCTTTTGTGTGCCAGGGGCTACTATGTCACAGATAAGGCTTATGGGGATACATGTATATGACAAATGATGATATTATTTCCATACCATTTTGATACTAAACTATTGTAGAAAAGGATAAAATATTGATATAGGGGGTTAGAGGCTGTCGAAAAATGCCTAAAAACACAATGATGTCACACTTAATATAATCATATTTAAGTACCATTGTACCGACGCAATTATACGATACTTTTACTTGTTTGAAGACCCTGACCATAAATGAACCATTTCACTACATGGAAAGGAGCACTCATACTAACCCTGTCTCCAAACTGATCATAGCACAACCTCGCATAGTCTGCGAACCAGCCGATACTCTCCTCATTCTCCCATCCACCCCTGTCCTGCAGGGCCTGTGGCAGGTCCCAGTGGTACAGGCTGACAATGGGCTGTACCCCGGCTGCCAGCAGCCCGTCTATCAGCTGGTTGTAGTACCTGACTCCTGCCGCGTTAACACTGCCTGGGGTGCCATCTGGCAGCAGGCGCGCCCACGACAATGAGAACCGGTAATGGGAGCACTGCAAGCAACAATCACAATGGAGCCTCCAGAAATTGGATGCAATTAAAGCAATATTCCACTGCATAATCTGTTGTTTCTCCATTGCCGAAATCACTATAATGGTAGGATGGACGAGCAATGGCTGAACGGACGATCAGTGGAATACTGCAATAATCAGGCTCGATCCTCATCTAAATCATTGTGTTCCTTATTGCAAATTATTGATGAAATAAGAGAATACACTAGTGCTATGACAGTCAGATCAACTTCTGGGTGGGGCCATGTTTAGCTACTGTTTTCATAATAAGGTCATGACATATCATTTTCAAAATCTTGAATCACGAAAATGTGCCCTTGGAATAGTTATTCAGCGAGAAAAGATCTCAATCATCTTATCCTGATAATTCATTAATGTCATTAATATTCTTGATCTATTGTGGTTTTCTTCAATGTAAAATAATACAGGTGAAGCTACCAATATATAATATTATACACTGCCATCTTATTTTATTATTTGCTTTCATCATGGACTTACCCCTAGATTTTTGATGAGTTGAATGTCCTCCTTATACTTGTGGTAGCTGTCACACGCTATGTCACCGGTGTCACTATTGGTTACATGACCAGGCTCGTGACAGAAGCGGTCCCAGATATTCTCACCTTTGCCTATTGTAGTGAAATTACAGGGCGATATTTAAACAGTTTAAACATGCCATTCGACGTTGGAAACAGCACAATAGATATTATGCCCAAACCGTTATACCCTGTCGAAGGGGGGGGGGGGGGTTGTGAGGCCCCTATCCCTCAAAAGGCCCCTATCCCTCAAAATTGGCCTGTTTGAGATATAGGGACCAGGTGAAGTCCCTATGTGCTAAATTGCCCCTATCTCTCAAAACGGTTTGAGACATAGGGCCCATGCGAAGTGCCTAAGTCACAAATATTTTTAGCATGCCCCTATCTCTCAAAAGCCACTATCCCTAAAAAGTATCCCCTTGGCTAAATATGTGCAATAGATAGATCATTTATAGGATATTGGATAATATCCCACTACCACCCCTCCCTTAGTAACATCCCCTCCAGTCTCAAGTGGGGCCAAGACTTTTGATAATAGATTACTGCTCCCAAAGTAGGAAAGGGAGTGGTCATTTAATAATTACAGGGTTTTTAGTGGGTTCGGGAGGGGTGTAAAATATGTCCATTTTTTAACAAGAGGAGTCATTTTTTAACAATGGGGGGGGGGGGGGGGGTTGATTTGGGGGGGGGGGGTAACAAAAACTGGACCCCTTAAAGGGGGGGAACCAATAAAATTTGGACCCCTCTTAAGGGGGGAAGACCAAAACAATTGTATCCCTTTTTAGCAAAAAATGTCTGTACCTATATGGTCAAGGGGTTGGCCACGCTGAATTTAAACCTGCCTGAAGGGGGGACCAAAAATTGGACCTCCTTCTATCTATTTATTTTGGCCAATCCTTGAATGATTGTGTTCTTTTGAGGCATGATTTCTTACTGCAGAAGTATGAAATAGTCCTTAAAATTGATTACAAATGCTTTTGCTGGATAGGGGTTTTGAGACTTTTATGAGATAGGGGCCGTGTGAATGTGGTCCCTATGTCTCAAATATTTGTGAGGCTTTTGACATTTAGGGACTTCAAGTGTGCCCTTAGTCTCAAAAGGCCCCTTTCCCACAAATATTTGAGGAATAAGGGCTTTTTGAGACTTAGGGGCCTCACAGGGGTAGTGGCACCAGGAATTTATTTTGGTTGACAGACTATGGAAAAATGAAGAAATATTTGGTACCAACTTAAATCTTACACTGTTGGCACAACTTTCGTAGAACGATAAACAGTCTACTAACACATAGATTTTGTTTACGAAAGCCCTATAATTACCCTACCCGTTTGGCCCCCAGCAAGAAAAAGGAGTAAAACATGCCCTCGTCACATTTTCCAGTGCCCAGTGATGAAAAACAAATTTTTGACTGGCCTTCATATATGTCAATTCCAGCAACTGCTACGAGATGGCAGCAACATCAATGGCAAATACTCTTTGCTGCCATCTAGTGGTAAATGGAGTAGCCCAAAACTAACAATGTGCAAATAAACATCCTACACTTGTCATAATAATATCTCTCATTAGTCATCTTCGTCATCAGCAATTTGTCAATTCTTAAACATGTTTAGGGTCTACATACCATCGGCGTCCCAACCACCTTCTATTTGATAGGATGCAGTGGCAGTGGCCCACATAAAACCCTCAGGGAACGTCCCCTGCAAATGTGTGCTGCCTGTGTCAGCCATGGTCGCTGGGAATAGGGCAAGGGGTCGTAGTCGGGGGAGGGGGGGGGGGGGGGATCTGTAACTGGTTCTCAGTGCTGTATTTGCCAAAGCACAGGGCAACAGAGAGAGCATTCAGTGACAATCTATGGACCCTGTGCCAGAGCTAGAGGAACCAACTTAACAATGTAGATTATAACGATTCATCACATCTGTAGTTTTAGATTTAATTTTTAACATGATCTTTTAAATCTACAAGTATAAGCACTCCCTTGATGCCCCTCCCCACCTATCATGTTGAACACCACACCGTTAGCTTATCACTTCTATTAACATATCTAACCCAGAGATAGGTTTATAGGACACTAACAGCTATCTGTTGGGTATAGGAAATTCAAAAAAACAAAATGTCATGAGGGGTTTCTCCATACATTCACACGTCTCTAAAATATACCAGGTAGGCCTACATAGAGGAATACCTACATATCTATACGATGGTTTGTAAAGTGGTAATTGAGGTAACGAATTATTATTTATTATCAAAAATCATTTAGGTCGGCAATATATCATCATCATCTCAGTTCACTTTTTCAACAAAAGTTGTCATGTAGTTTGGAACCTCCCCTGCAATCTATCCATGGCAGACAACCAACTAGGAACGGGTGCTGCCCTCTCTAGTCATAGATTGCCTCCTCTGATATGGGGTTGGTGTTTGGGGTGGGAGAGGGTGGGAAAGAAGCCCAATAACCTATGGCCGATGATATCCGCACGAGGAGCTCGTGCGAATAGCGGCCCTTATTCGCACGAGGAACCGGCGAGAGAGGCGACGGCAAGAGAGGCGACCTGCACGAGGAACCGGCGAGGTAGGCGACCTGCACGAGGAAACGGCGAGAGAGGCGACCTGCACGAGGATTGAAATGTTTACCTCCTCCTCACGTCCACTACCTTCCCCTCACGTCCACTAATACCTCCTCCTCACATCCAGTACCTCCTCCTCACGTCTACTATATTCCCCTCACGTCCACTACCTCCCCCTCACGTCCACTACATGTACCTCCTCCTCACGTCCACTACCATCTCCTCACGTCCAAGCCCCTTCCTCACATCCAACCCCCTCCCTTACGTCCAACTCCCTCCCTCACATCCAACCCCCTCCCTCACGTCCAATTCCCTCCCACACGTAAGGAAGTGGTAGTGGACGTGAGGAGAAGGGGTTGGACGTGGGTGAGGGGGTTGGAAGGTTGGTTTGAAGTCGGGGCTGAGCGTCCAGTTGGGGGGGGGGGGGGGCGGGGACCAGACATGTACTCCCCCTGCCCCCCCCCCCCCCCCCCCCCAACTGGACGCTCAGCCCCCACTTCAAATGATTAATGGCTCTGCATTGGTGCATCATGCCAATCACTCAGGAGTGTATCAACCTCATAAAATATAGGCTGCACAATGCATGGTTACAGCAGCGTTGGGTTATACCTATAAGACTAGGTGGGCCAGATATTATGTGCCATTCGGTCACCATGTCGCCTCTCTAATCGTTACGTCGCCTCTCTCATCGTTACGTCGCCTCTCTCATCGTTACGTCGCCTCTCTCATCGTCACGTCGCCTCTCTCATCGTCACGTCGCCTCTCATCGTCACGTCACCTCTCCCATCGTTATGACATTAAAATATAAACTCATTACAAGAATCGAACCCAGTGGGGTGTTTCACAAGGGGCATATACAATTATTTGTAGAATAAGTGTTTCTATAGGAGGACAGTAGTATATATTGTATCGGAACGGGACCATGCTTAAGTACTGTTTATTACTCAATCGAGATGCAGCCAATCAGAGGCTGCCATTTGGTCACGTGACACCCTCATTTGCATAATTACGTAATAGGCCACGCCCCCTTGATCACCAGCCAATCAGAGGCCACCATTTGGTCACGTGACCCCCTCATTTGCATAATAGGCCACGCCCCCTTGATCACGTGACCCCCTCATTTGCATAATAGACCACGCCCCCTTGATCACCAGCCAATCAGAGGCTTCCATTTGGTCACGTGACTCCCTCATTTGCATAATAGGACCACACCCCCTTGGTCACGTGACCGGAAGCGCTCCTTATTTGGTCACGTGACCGGAAGCGCTCCTTATTTGGAAAATAGACCTGAACCCCTCCCTCATTTGCATAATATAGATAATAGACAGACCACACCCCCCCTTTTGGTCACATGACCTGGACCAGCTAATGGGAGGCTTCCATGGGGGGGGGAGGGGGAGGGGGAGTGGGGAGGGGGGCACTTTAAGATGCATGGGGAGGGGAGGGGGGGAGGGGGGCACTATTTTGGGGTGGGCGGGCACTTGGGGGGGCCTTTGGGGTCTGCTGGGGAGAAAAAAAATTTTTTTATCTGATCTCTAGGGAATCGCCTCCTCCCTACCCCCCTTAAGGGGGTAGGGAGGAGGCGAGTCGGAGGTGACTGTAGAGGAGTTTTTCGGTGACTTGATGACCTTCAAACGACCATACTGATAGTTAATAAATTTGACTTTTGACTTGAATATTCTTGCGACTTTGCGACCTGTAAGCGAAAGCGAAAGCGACTTTGCGACCTGTAGCCCTTAAAAGAGGTGACTTTGTAACCTCAGGGGGAAGATCCTTCTACACCCCCACGGAGGAGGAAGGATCTCGGTTGATTGACTGTACTTTGACTTGTTGTTGTAAACAAAAAAAAAATCAATGAATAGAACGACCCCCTTATTGCTAACAAAGGAACGACTTTGAATTACACAAAATGAGACTACCCTCTTTTGTAGGGGGTTAGTGGTAACTCGACTTAAATTAGAGTATTAGGGAGAGCGCGCGTAAACAACAAAATGCGACTACACGCCGTCTTAGACTGTCTTACGGACCGGATAACAATAACCATAGTTACCTTGGTTACTGTTGATGACGCGTAATGAGCAACGTCGTCAAAATTAAGCTGACGTCAGCGGTCGGCTAGCCAGACAGTTTTTTTTTGTCAAAATGACCGGAGCAGGTTACGTTGTGGTCGCTCAAGAGACGGTGATGGATCTGGTCACGAGGATACTGAAAGAAGGTCTACCTAGAACCACCGCGCTGGTTTGAGCGCGGGTATCAGTCATCATGGGACCGTTGACGGGTGGGTCCTCCCCATGCAGCCGTATGTCGAATTTAAGAAATGTCCATGTCACATGTCACTAAGGGGGAAACATTTTTGAAATATTTAGAACCCAAATTGAGCATTCTGGTACATTTTAAGGACCCAGACACTGCAAAGCCGGGTACCATCCAAGAAATTTTTTTTTTTTTTTTTGCGAAATGTTTAGGCTTGAAATGGTACTTTTCTGATGCACTCTTCGAACATTTTTTCTCATGTCACTATGGTCCATGTCACATGTCGGACTTAAGAAATGTCCCATGTCCCATGTCACTAAGATGACCATGCCCCATGTCGATTTTTTAAGATATGACCGTGTCGTCGTATCGAATTTAAGAAAATAACCATGTCACCATATCGAATTTAGGGGTCTAGGGACATCAGCATGTCCGGCTATCCTCCACAAATTTAGCTCTAAAATGTTTATTTTTTGGGCTGATTTTTCATCATTTCTAAAAAACAATAGGATGTTGAAATGTTTGCTGTTGTAAATAGAAACAAAACAAAACAAGTGCATGGTTAGATTATGTCACATTGTAGTCGCGGGTCCACTCGTGGCTTATCCAGCCTCTTTGTGGATCCGCGACTGACAATGTGTCATATACTAATCACCTGGCGTTTACGGTATTATATACTAAGGTATGAGACAATCCCCACAGAAAAGGTGTCTAAAAGCGCTGTGACCTGATTAAAATGACGTCAGCGGCGTCTGCTCGTCAGCGCCCAGCTGTAGGACATGACATCCTGCTTTGCTGGATGTTTTGAAATATTTTGATTTAACTGATAATACCTGATAACAAGCCTCTGAAGCAGTTTGATCGATTCTCCGGTGTATTGCATTACAAATATGTGTTCCAAGACACAGACGGATAGTCATCGCAAGGTAATAGGGTCCGTATCCCTAGTATACTTAAGGTCGGTATACACGGCACGTCTTCAGTAGACTAGACAAGACAAAACATGAGCAGACAAATATCCGGTGACGTTTTGTCTTGGTCTCGTCTTGTCTGCTGGACATGATACACGGCTCATCATCCAGACCTGTCTGCTAAAGTCTTTAGTGAAAATCCTAGTGTAAAAAAAATTCTATCCCTATAGTAAGTAGGACAGTGGACAGTGGGACGATTGTCACAAGACCATGAGAGCTACCCTTATTGGCTGAGTAGCTCACAACATGTCGTGGGCAGTCTGGAGCTGGGTAATGTGACATACATAGCTTACAACAAGCAGCCCGATTTTTGACCCGTCCCAGTACGTGTTCTCTACTTTCCATTGATTAGCTGCTTCAGCAAATCGCGCGGTCTACATGACGGAGGAGCTAAAGCTCTGTCTAGAGAGTGGAACTTGACTATAGACTCAGTACTAACTGAACGCCCGGTTAGTAAACTCTGTTCACCCCTCATGTGGGTATATGTACAACTTCAGGTTCTTCACTTTACGGCTTGACTAAAACTGAGACGCATCCATGATAAACTCTAGGATTTTTTTTTTCTTTTCTAGGATCGAGAGATTTTAAATGGGGCGGTTATCTAAATAGCGTGGAACTAAATCAGGCTGTGGCAGATAGTATCTCTGCGCACCTCAAGACTCAACGTAGCTTTCACTCTCCAGCAGAGGTTTAGTTGTCACTAACTATGGGTGGCGACCATTATCCACCGGCGGATATTGGAGAGTGTTGGAGAGCTGAAGCCTACAGAGATATAAATCAATCGCTCTGGTGGAGACAACTGTCGGAAATATCTCGCCATAGATTGGAACCAAATACTTATCTAATGGAATCATTATCAGTTTCAGTTTTTTTGCCGTACAAATTTATTCCCACTCTTCACGTGGTGATATCTGAAGGTTACTCGTTGTAGGTACGTGTGACCAGAACACACTTTTTTTTCTTTTTGTTTTGGCGCGGGTTGACAGATTGTACCGTACTGTCGCGATTAAGTGCTCTGAGGGAGCGCTTTTCAATTCGGTGAAGTTCTTACTCAGGAGCTTATACAAACCAGGCGCTGGCGCTTATTCAAGGTCGCGATTTTAGTGCTTAAGAAAAAACATTTGGAGGCTCTTATACTCCAGCGCTTATTCAAGACCGGCGCACTTTCAACACTAGTTGCTTTATCGCGACCGTACGGTATGACTGCGGTGTCACAAGTTCCCAAACTCCAAATAAGGAAGTAAAACGACGTCGCCTGCCTGCCTCATGAGCGTCATAGCGTCGTCGAAAATAGTGTGACGTCAGCTGATCTCAGGCGGTTAGGAAGTCAGTTTGACAAAATGGCTCACCGAGTGAACTTCGTGGTCGTTTCTCGATCTGTGATCGAGGCGGCCGTGGAAAAAGAATTCGCAGCCGCACAACAGAGAGAAGAGGTAGAGAGACAGCGTGCTGCTGCGGAGGAGGGTGTGGCGGATGAGTTGATGACGGAGCTCGCGGATCAACTCATCCGGCAGTCCGTCGAACAGGCCAAGCAGCAGGTCTGCAGGGAGGAAGGCCTACCGCCCGCCATCCTGGAGATGCTGAAGGACTACGACGTGATATGACTACCACCACACCCTCCGCCTCAGCAGCAAGTTCCCTGCTATCATCACTAACGGTCCTTTTCAGGACCACCGGCTTATCACAAAAGTTGAAAATCAATCTCAATATAATATACGCATCAGAAAAACCCCTAATAGTCTCTACACTGAAACCCTCTTGAGTAGGTAGGTCGGGTTGGTTTTTTTTAGGAAGGGCATCAGGTCATCATGTGGAGGTCATCAGGTGTACTGTGAGTGTCTGTCTGTCTGTCTGTCTGTCTGTCTGTGGTTGGGTGTGTGTGTGTGTGTGTGTGTGTGTGCGTGTGTGTGTGAGCGTGTGTGTGAGCGTGTGTGAGAGAGCGTGTGTGTGTGTGTGTGTGTGTGTGTGTGTGTGTGTGTGTGCAGTGCGCGGCGTGTGTGTATCATGTTGTATGATGGTATCATGATGAATGTGACGTCGTATCGGGTCTAATCATGCACAGCCAAAAATAATTTTCTTACCCCAAGAAAATACTAGAATCAAGATTAAATTTTCTCAATTCAAGAAATAAACTCATTCTGAGTTTTTACGTTTATCTTGTTTGTAGAAAGGGGAAGCTAAAAAAAATATCTTGTATTTTTCTAGTATTCTTCTAGAAACAAGTATTCAAGATTATTTTTCTTTAGGAATTTTCTAAAAACTGGTCATTTGTGCACCCAACAAGATTATATCTTATATTCTTGAAATAAGAAAGTTCTATTTCTAGATTTAAGATTGCTATGTCTTGAAAATCTGCTCAGTTAAGAATTAACCTGAAACCATGTGTCCAAAGTGTCTATTAGGGGAAAAAATGCAAGTATACTCTATTATGTAATGGTTATAACCATGCTTAATGCCTTCACCAAATTCCTTCCATTATTCGGGAATTATATAGGTGTGGAATGTGAGTTCAGTTAGGTTCCATAGGGATCAAGTATACAGACTACTAAATAAGAATTATTTTCTTAAAATAAGAAAATTAGTTACATGTTGTGCCACAAGAGGCCACCACTATGCAATACAGCAACTTTTTCATCAAACAGGGTATACAATTCTGCCTCAAATTAAGTCCCAAAAAAACAGTAGAGGGTAAAAATATGTGGGAAAAGGGGAAATTTGTTAGGGATTAATTTCATGTAAGAACCCTTGTTCCAGTGAATGAATTATAATGACTATAGGGAGAAATGATAAGAGACACCATTTGCTTGATAATATCATTTAAATAAAGGGAAGGATTACCTCTCCCATTATATGAAGTGAAATGACTTTGAATAAAGGTCTGTTTGCTTAAACTTCTATTGTAGCTACAAAAAGCTGCATTTAATCTGATGAACCTCTTTCTGATGCTCTGGCATCAATCCTTTCTCTCTAAGACTAAAATTAAATACAATTATACCCCTTTCCCAGGCAAGAACATCAATCTTGTTTATTTACTCAAATAAGAAATTAAAACTTACTTAAGAAAAAGGTTTTCTAGAAAAAAGGTCCATTCTGTAAGAAAGATTTTCTTATTTTGAGAAATATGTCAGGAAATATCATCTTGATTCCAGTATAAAATACTTGATTTAAGAATTTCTTTCTTGTTTGTTTTTCTTACTCTAAGTTTATTAAACTCAACCATGCTTTCAAGTAAAATTTTGTTATCCTACGGACAAACTTGTTTTAAGTTTATTTTACTTAAAACAAGAAATATTTTCTGAAAATGAGAAAATTATTTTTGGCTGTGTGAGGGGAAGGGGTTAGGCCGAACAAAAAAAAGTTGTGTTCCGGTAACCTGCCTGACCCTAATCTTTTAAAATTTTTTTTTTAGATTCTCCCTTATGTAGAGGGGGCCCCAGACGGGTAAAATCAACAAATCGACATGACCCTAGTGACAAGGGACAAGACCTATTCCTTAGAATCGACAAGTGACATGGGTATTCCTTAGAATCGACAAGTGACATGAGGGGTAGTGACATTTTTATAGTGTCAGTGACAAGGGGCAAACCACTTTTCTTAAAAAATCGACAAGGGACATAGCCATTTCTTAAAATCGCCAAGTGACACAGCATCCCCCCGTCTAGGGGCCTATGTAGGGTATCACCAAAAGGGCTTAAAACATACATAATGACCTTCAGCTATCTCAATTCTTATCCTTTGAAAAAGCCTAGAAGGGTGGGAAAATTCTTTGTATGTAAAAACAGAACTGATAAGGGTTTTTTAATTAGACAGATATTGGTTCAACACTATCAAAAATAACCACTCAGTAAAAAATGAGATTCTGACATATTTGGCATAGAAAGAGATGGAATCTGGCGACCTAGATGGATTTGACATGTAGCTATGTATTGTATGTTCCATTCTATTTCATTTCTAGACTGTTTTGAAATATTCCTTAGTATTGATATTTAGCATCCAATTTTTGAAGTTTTACTATCTTGAGACGACGCATGTTTTAGGCGTCTCCTAAGACTCAGGGTGGTAACTGATAGTGTACCAGAAGAAAAGGTGGGCGGTGGTGAAGTGCTGTTGCAAGAATAATTGAGGCTCTTTATATAGCTGAGAGAGCGAATGTCCTAATCTTGTTTTCACCTTGAGCCCCACCCTCTTCCAGAGAGGAAATCAAAATCGCATGTTCATGTATATGGGCTTATAGCTAGTGAATAGATAAGGCGGGACAACTGTGTATACAAAGACTACAGGGGGTGTTTTAACGACAGGTGTGACGCGCCAGCCCGTGGACGGAGCTTTTGTTTTCACCTAGAGAGGGGATCAAGAGTGTATACAAAGCCTACAGGGGGTGATTAACGCGGCCGGATGACTGCATGTTTTGTTCTAAGCCTGTTTTGTTTTCAGCTCGATCCCCCACCCTCTTCTAGATCCTTTCCACCCTTAAATCAATCTGATAATTGTCATAAAGGGGGTAATGCGCATTACACATGTATATAGGATTATAGCTGGGTAAGAGCTTAAGACGTTCAAACTGTGTATAAAAAAAAAAAAGCCTACAGGGGGTGTTTAAGGCCGGGTGTCATGCACCGGTGAAGAGACTGTGTATACAAAGACTACAGGGGGTGATTAACGACAGGTGTGACGCGCCAGCCCGTGGACGGATGACTGCATCTTCTAAGCTTTGTTTTCACCTAGAGAGGGGGTCAAGAGTGTATACAAAGCCTACAGGGGGTGTTTAACGCGGCCGGATGACTGCATGTTATGTTCTAAGCCTGTTTTCAGCTAGAGAGGGACCTAATCACCTAGGCCCTTTACACCCTTAAATCAATCTGATAATTGCCATAAAGGGAGTAATGCGCGTTACATGTATATAGGATTATAGCTGGGTAAGAGATTAAGACGTTCAACTGTGTATACAAAAAAAGCCTACAGGGGGTGTTTAAGGCCGGGTGTCATGCACCAGCGGGCGGACGGATGTCTGCCACTCTAGCTGTGACTACAAGCGCGTGCCTGTGGTAGACAGCTTAAATCAAACAAGTTAAGCTCCTTATAGCTTCCTACTGACTGCGGATTCGAGTCCTTGAAAGATGGTCTTTTGTTTTTTCATCTATTTCCTCGGGGAGTCGAACAGGATTAAAGATGTAACGAACCCGCACCTACACAGGTAGACAGCCGGTCGCCTTCCTAGTGAGAGTTTTTTTCATGAGTTAAGAGGCTTATCTCGGAGCCTAGTACATAAGCGAGAGTGAAACATCGATCCCACACACTTCTTCTACCACCTTCAGCATGGCGTCATCAGGAATCACTCTACGTTCTACCAAATGTGAGCATCCCAACACTACTACAGAGCAGCGACAACACCACACGGAGGAGACGACCATGGTTACTGATGAGTTAACAAGTAGCAACGTCGAGGTTCGTTTTTATCAAGATTCGTACGGGTGGCTGGATAGTGTGAGGGCTACTTCTGCAGCTGTTGCTGCTGCTCGTGCAAGACGTGAAGCTCTTACCGCCGTTCGTGCTACACATACTGCATACGAAGTCGCTAATGCTGCTAACAACGCTGCTGTTACTCTCGCCACTGCTGCTCGTGCTGCTAATGTTCTTGCTACTGTTACCGCTCTTGCTGCCGATGCTGCTGCTGCTGATGCTGCAGCGACTGCTAACGGTGCCACGTGGTGTTGTTTACAAACAAAGAGAGCCACGTGATGTTGTTGTGGCTTATTATGCAAATGAAAAGGACACGTGAACAAATGGAAGCTTATTATGCAAATGAGGGAGTCACGTGACCAAATGGAAGCCTCTGATTGGCTGGTGATCAAGGGGGCGTGGCCTATTATGCAAATGAGGGGGTCACGTGACCAAATGGTAGCCTCTGATTGGCTGGTGATCAAGGGGCGTGGCCTATTACGTAATTATGCAAATGAGGGGGTGTGGCCTATTACATAATTATGCAAATGAGGGGGTCACGTGACCAAATGGCAGCCTCTGATTGGCTGCATCTCGATTGAGTAATAAACAGTACTTAAGCATGGTCCCGTTCCGATACAATATATACTACTGAGGACTTGATTGTATATAACCAGTAAGACCGACATTTGGTTGTATCAATTGTATACTGCTTTTAAAAAGTGTTTCACAAAGGTCTACAACCGAGATGTTAAGTCAGGGTCTTGGCCTACAATTGAGATACAACTAATGTATAAGTGTTTCACAATGCATATTAGCGTGGAGCTCATACCATGCCCGCTAATATTTTCCTTACATATTTCTTCATGTTTTTTTCATGCAATATATGTGTCATACTACACACAAGAATCCCTGCAAATATCTGTTTATTCAGGATGAAAATAAACTGGTTATACACATTTAAACAACACTTATGTTGATACTATGTGGTCATTATACAAGGGGAGCGTATTTAAGATTAATGCTTTATGGTTATTAAGGTTGACTTACTTTTACCAAATGTTAGTCTTATGTTGGTGTTTCACAAGCCGCATTACTATCTTCAATTGTATCTAAGTATATCTCCATAGATACAATTGAAACTTGTGAAACACAAAGATAAAATTAACATTGGGTGATATTAAGTTGGTCTTAGAAAACATGTAAAATTAATTGTATCTATTTTCTCCTTGTGAAACACCCCACTGGTCTCCCATGTGAGAGACAGACACTCTCACCATTACACCGTAGAGGCACATGCTGATGTGCATCTAAAATATGTTATATGTAATTATTCTCGCCCTTGTCGCCTCTCTTGCTATGTCGCCTCTCTTGCCATGTCGCCTCTCTTGCCATGTCGCCTCTCTCGCCGTTCCTCGTGCGAATAGCGGACGTTATTCACACGAGGAGCTCGTGCGAATATCGCTGGCGATAACCTATATTATTATGGATATGAAGTTATTATGGTATGCATGTGTACCAGTAGTTAAGTAGGTTATGTCAATACAAAAACGATAGCAGAAAGGTGAAGAGTCTAGGTCAGGAGTCCACTCTTTACGATTTATCATTAGGGCATCTCCAACGAAATGATTTATCTCATGAAAAGTGTATGGCCAGTCATTTATATGGCAGTTGCATTAGGGAGGAAGAGCGATGGAGGAGGGAATGGGGGAAGCAGGCAGGGAGGAAAAGGGGGGAGGCAAGGAAGGAGGGAGGGGAGACGGGAGGAATCAAGGAGTGAAGCAGGCATGCAGAGAAAGAAGGAAGAAAGCAGCCCTGAAGGCGGGGGGAGTGGGAGAAGGGAGGAAGGGGAGGAGGCAAAGGGGGGGGGCGAAACGAAAGGACGGAGAAAGGGATGATGACATTCATATAAATTTAGGTGAAGAAGGTAGGGGCGATGGTACAAGGATGGCACCAGGAAGGGAGAAGCAGACAGGTAGGGAAGGAGACAACCAGGGAGCTGAGAAGCAGGCAGGGATACAGGGAGGGATCGAGGGATCGAGGGATCGAGGGAGGGAGGGAGGGGGGGGGGGGGGTGATAATATAACATAGTGCTATAGATTTGCAACTTTTCTGAACAATCAAACGTTTTCAATTACCAGGCATTGATAGAAAGGCTAAATTGTTTAAAATATGTGATTGCTGAAATTATGATAATGATAATGCTTCCCGCGTAGTTGAATGCGGCATTGACATCATGGGCATGGGGGCACCTTGTAAATTTGACATAGCTATCCCACTCAACAAAAAGACGTTATTTGACCCTGGAAAAAACGTTCTCTGAAAGTTTGCAAAACGTTCATTTTTAACGTTTGTTTTACGTAAAAACGTTGACTCCAAATAACGCAAATAAACGTTTTCTACAAACGTTTGGAAATCCAACCTAAGTTACATGTTAAGTAACGTTTTTCAAAGATCAAAATAACAAATTTTATTGGTCAAAATAAGGTTTTTCTGTTTACCAGAGGGCACCACACCCAACTGAAAAACTAGCATACTGCATCATTCATTTTTGGTTTGATTTATTTTACATTATTTTCATACCCATTAGACTTGGGGCTATAATAGTACATCCTCTCTTCACTTGTATTTCCTGACCATATATATATATGACCATCAGAGTTAAAGCCCTTCAGTACCTTTGGTAGGGCTACACAAAGAGGCCTTTAATACATGTGGGTTTTACGGATGCTCATTTTTAACTGATGTGACTATATAGTTTTAAAATACCCGCTTAATGGGTGTGCGCAGGTATATTCCAATCCTAGACTGCATAGATACCATTTATATCGCAGCTAGTCTGTGGAAATGATTTGATACATAATGTTGCAGCTGCACTGATTAGAGTAAGTTAGGGATAATTATCATTGTGGCACATTTTATGTAAGATAATGTGGTGAAGCATCAGCAAAATACCATCAAAGAGATAGTGCTGCCATCCGATAGCAGATAATGGCATCAAGGGAAACGTTAATTAACATCAAAATAGCGTTTTTATACAAACGTTTTTTGTCTGAACCATGAGGAAATGTTCAATAATGTATTGGATACAAACGTTTTGTTCTAAACCATGTAGAAATGTTCAATAAAGTTTTAAATACCAACGTTTTTATCTAAACCATGTAGCAACATCAAGTAACATTATGGAAGCAAACGTTCTCCTCTAAACCTTCTATAAATGGTAACTAACGTTCTAGATAGCAACGTTTGTATTATTAACTATATAGAAACGTTGAAACAACGTTTATACAGAAACGTTTCCCTCCAAACCAGGTAGAAACGATTGCAAATGTTAAATATAGTTTTTTGTTGAGTGGGTATGTGTGTGACTTACATATGTCATACCCTGCCTATAGGGTTTGGCATAATTCCCAGGAATTCAGCTTGGGATTGTCGGTTGTGTGCTCGAATTAAGACTATCCATTGTGAATACACTTGTACTGTAAAAGACTATTGGACCCTCTAATTTGGCCTATCATGGATATTTTATCGTGCCCCATCATCCAAATATAATAATGGGCCCAATAATGTAAAAACACTCGGAACACATTTTATTAAGGATTTAGAATATAGAAAAAAAATCGAGCTTTGTCACTTCATTATGGTCATTGTAGGGAGAGAGTTTCCTCATATGGTTAACAGTTTTCATAAATCCAGCCCCGGGGTCCAGCCGCACAGCCGTCTCTATAAAATTGAGTGCCCCCCCTGGGATGAACCTTTGTCTATTTTTAAATAACGATGGCAAAGGCAAAATATAATGTTTTCAGTCTAATGATAGTTGTTATGTATCCGAACAATGACTGAAAAGCCCTGGTAAAACTGCTGATCAATGCCGTCGTAGACTATATTTCAGGACACTTTATTCATATCCACCACCAATTCAATCTGTTTATCATGGCCATGTCAGCGTTAAAAGTAGTCTGTATGGACTATTACATAATGTATGGGTCATTTAGGAGATTTCAGAGTAACTATATGTGTAGAATGGGACTTGATTGAGTTCCTGGAAGTTACACGTACATTGGGTAATTGTGTGACACTGAACGACTGCTGTAAAGTCGTCAATTATTCAGCCATAGATGCAGATCATAATCGACTCATGTAGGGAACGTTCACAGATTGTGTCACCGGCGGTGGCTCTTGGATTCAATAGTGATAAAACGCGACCTGTGCTGGACATTTGTATGGAAGGAGACCTCGATTATCCGGCCTCCAATATTCCGGCACCCCCGATTATCCGGCTGCTTTATCAGGAACTATACATAGTTTTATATAAATCACACACAGTATCCCCAAGTTTTAACGCACCTGCGCTTATATATTTCATTCTCTCATTTGTCCTGCCTTTACACAGGACGTGCGCTGATTCGAGATCAATTTTTAGTGGTTAACATTATTTTGAACCACAATTATGATTCAATAATCCGGTAGATTGAACATCCAGCCGTGTTTTGCCGCCTGTAACGGGATGGTCGGATTATCGAGGTCTCAATGTATACCGATTCTCCCCCATAACAGCTAGGTGAATGTGTATGAATGGAGGGGGGGGGGGTCCTTATACAGCTGAAGTCATTTGTGAACATTTCCCATCCCCATATGCCTACTACGCAGTATGTAATGGCACAAAAGGGGCATATATTTTTTTGTCAAAGTTACTCGACCAACACCACCACTGTAGTAGCAGTATAGGCCTATGCAGTACCTAAAATAATGAGCTTTTTACCTGTACCCTAGATGGCATGCAACTCCCCGATTGTCATCGGTTACCCAGAATTATGTCTGGTGCCTTTATTGTACCCAACAGAATTGTGATTGCATGATCATCACGCAGGAGGTTTCTCTCAAATACAAGAACCAACCAACCAGTGTGGTAGTGCGCAGTTACCTTCAGGGTCAACCACCTCCGTACATACACCAAATACTATAACACACCATTTACAGCATGGGTGACGACCCTTCACTGTAGACTGGCATTATATACTGCCTTGATCTGCATTAGACCTATACACTTATGTGGCTATGAACCTTCAAAGAGATCGCCTTCATACTATTGTTGACCACTTCAGACCGAAACCATCAACCTTTTGTGAGTTGCCGCTTTGTCATCCACCTTTTTGATATTCAAAGACATTTAAATCTATATTGAAATTCTAAAGACTAGAGTGGTTCAAGTAACTGTAATGCACAGTACCTTCACAGGAGGCTTACTAATCTTATTGATAACTTTAGACTTAGATAACCAGAAGATACCTCAAGATTCACGGTTTATTTAACATTGCTAGGGCTGCATTCATGCATCATGGTGAGAAAAAGATTAGAGCAGAAGGAGTAGCTAGAATGGAAGTCGATATCATATAGCACATGGTCATATTACGAGTAGACCAACATCAGGTAACAGGCCAAAAACATAAGGTGTCTTTCCCCCAAAAAATAATCTCAAAAACCTTTAGGGTAAGGCGAAAAATGGTGGGGCGCATTACAATCATAAACTTAATTCTTCATGTCTTATCATTGTTTCAACTGTTACCACTTGTTTTTTCAGAGGAGAATTTATGATCAAACAAATGAAACATATCAATAAGGTCAATCACCATACAACCACCTGAGCACTGGAACTTCAACACAAACTCTACACAAAATGGAAAACATGTCAGAGCTCTGGGTTGACAATTCAACTCCAACAACCGACTGGTATACTCAAACTGCACACAATGCCACAGAAATCAGCACCAACCAATCAGTAGATGCCACAAATGAATTTCCAGAAATAATATTTGACATTTTACCTGGGGTGATCATTTCTTTCGGCATAGTCGGAAACATTCTGTCATTGAGTGTGCTGAGCCGAAGAGTATTTCGGAACATGAGTGTATCGATATACCTGAAGGGGTTGGCTCTAGCAGACCTCTGCTCACTCCTGGTGTCAGATAGTTTCCTCTATATCCTGGAAGGTGCCACCTCTTCAGTAAGCCGCGATAAACACAGCTGGGCATGCAAGATCTTTGTGCTGCTCCACAGCAGTTTCCCATGGATCAGCTCTTGGCTTATTGTCTCAATCAGTATAGAAAGAGTCATTGTAGTATGCTTGCCTCACAAAGCTAAAAACATTTGCACCAAATTCAAAGCTAAAGTAGTAACAATATGTATTTTCATATTTTTCTTTCTGGCCCAAAGTCATAGTCTCTTTCTGTGGGATATTGTTGGTAGATATTGTCAGCCAACTATTGAGGTGTATTACAAATCAATGGTGGGCATTGCTATTGCAGTATATTCCGTTATTCCCTCCCTTATCATAATAACCTGTAATGTAATCATCATACACCGATTAATTAAGATGTACAGAATGCAGGGGATTATGTCCAACTCAGCTGCCCAAAGTAGTACGAGTCTAAATGTGATGCTAGTTATGAACTGTCTCTTCTTTTTAATCCTCACCATTCCTTACAACACAATGATTATCATATTTCAATACTTCATTGACAAGACAGAGAAGTCCCATTTTGCGATACGCATTTGCTATGAACTCAGATTCTCAAATCATGGCGTAAACTTTCTCCTTTATGTGATTTGTGGATCGTTGTTTCGGAGAGAACTTCTCCTTATGATAAGGTGTAAGGCTTCAGAGCCTATTTCTGAACGACGTTCCACCTCAGTGAGCCGGCAAACTGATATCGAGACTGATAAGTTCTGAATGATGTACAATGACAGTCACCTCACCTCGCAGATAGACAGGTTCCGGACGAAGTTCTACTTCAGTTTGCCGGCATATTGAGATACAGACTGACACATTCTCAATCACATTCTACGTCAGTTAGCCGGCATATTGAGATACAGACTGACACATTAATTCTCAATCACATTCTTATTCAGTTAGCCGGCATATTGAGATAAGGACTGACACGTTCTCAATGACGTCCTACTTCAGTGAGCCGGCATACTGAGATAAGGACTGACACGTTCTCAATGACGTCCTACTTCAGTGAGCCGGCATACTGAGATACAGACTGACACGTTCTCAATCACATTCTTATCCAGTTAGCCGGCATATTGAGATAAGGACTGACACGTTCTCAATGACGTCCTACTTCAGTGAGCCGGCATACTGAGATAAGGACTGACACATTCTCAATGACGTCCTACTTCAGTGAGCCGGCATACTGAGATACAGACTGACACATTCTCAATGACGTCCTACTTCAGTGAGCGGGCATACTGAGATAAGGACGGACACATTCTCAATGACGTCCTACTTCAGTGAGCCGGCATACTGAGATACAGACTGAAACGTTCTCAATGTCGTCCTACTTCAGTGAGCCGGCATACTGAGATACAGACTGACACGTTCTCAATGTTGTCTCACTTAAGTGAGCCGGCATATTGGGATAAGGACTGACAGTGACACGTTCTCAATGTTGTCTTACTTCAGGGAGCCAGCATATTGAGATACAGACCGACACGTTCTCAATGATGTTCTACTTCAGTGAGCCGGCATACTGAGATACAGACTGCCAGATTCGCAGTGCATCAGTGAGCCGGCGTACTGAGATACAAATGCAGATGTTCTGAGGTTGGCCAGATATCTCAAGAGCAGCCGACAGTATAGTTTGTGGTTATGTTTTGTATCCCCTGCTAAGAACTTAACTAAAAGAAATTAGTACACTCATTTATTGTCAATTTTCTCATACTTCCATATCAGAATGCATAAATCTGATGTCACTAGAGGAAGCAGATGTCTATAATTTATGTATGCACCTTATTCATAACTAAAACCGGAATATTATCTAATAATTGGCTTTATCTCCATATTTTCTCTCCGTAAATGTTTAGCAAAATCAATTTGCTTATTTTTTGTCAAATCTGCTAGTAAAAATGATTATGATGAAAAACTATAAATAGTTCGAAACGTCGATCATCCTTTAACCTAATGCAACATTATTTAGTGTCTCACCACTGTACATATTTGTCATGAATAAATCCACTCTCAACCATAAGGTCACTCGTCTGGTCTACCATCCCTTCTAAGTAGTAATTATGAAGCCATAGGATGCAATCATAGATTAAGACCAACAAAATGATGTTTCTATTTTAACTTAGTGATATTTGATAATTAAGTAAAAATACAAGTATGAAATAGTGGTGTGGTTTCCATACTCCTACCTACGACCCCAGTGATCCCACTAATTACATGCACAGATAAGAGTCACAGTCCAGTGATCACAGGTAAGGTGGGCTGTGGTTGGCCCATTTACCTGTATGAGCAGGGGACTGCACTATAGCTGAATTCATACTGACTATACTACTGGGTATGTTGGAGGCATTGTTACTGTCAAAATAAGGGAAAAATGAAAGTCAATCTATCTCGGGTTGCTTACCTGAGTTGCCTTATTGGCGATATATTGAAAATCGTCCCATGTAAAGATTAATTTGCAACAAGAATTAAGATATCAAAAACAACAATGTTGGCGGCAGAATGGCAATGCGCCCGAGCTAGGTTTGGTCACAAGCCCATTAGACCCAATCAAAAGAGAAAAATCTGATTTTGGGTGAGTATGAGGTGGTGAAATATATGTACCAAAAGATCATTATGCCCTATATCATAATGGTGAGGGGAAATTGGTTGCACTGTAAAATGTTTTGCCTCCACCACTGGGCTATTAATGGCTATCAATAAATGAACACTCCCTTAACATATGCCATATCATAAAGTATACGAGGCTTGAGAGGGTCTTGAAGGGTGAGCACACAAATGTCATGATATCAGCACAGTTTCGGTTTCTATAAGACATGCTCACCCGAGTCAAATGGGCGGTCAGTAATTCGACCTGAAAGTGTGGCATCTAGGCTTCCTCTTTTTTTCAATCTAACAGATCTTTTTATCAGTACCCACATGTGCTATCAGTGTTTATGTTGGTACGAAACCTGACTAAAACACCCGGTGCTGTGAACGACTGTTCCTCTGCGTGTATCTACATCTCAAAACGAGCCAGAGCCAAGAAGGACTGAGGATACCGAGACAGGATTAAGAGACCAAAGATGGCGACAGAGGTGTTAATCAGGCAGGAAATAGAGGACCAGGAGGAGACTGACCAGAGCCTCGATAGTCAGCTCACCACCAGTGGTATTTACCAAGAACCGGCCAAACTTCATGATAACATGTGTCCACATGCAACAACTAATGACAGAAATGGAGGCACTTCCAGTAGTTCTGGCACTTCTGGAAGAAGTAAACCAGGGCTGACCATTGCAAACCAATCCAAGGTCGAACAGGAGCTATACAAGTATGAAGAGGCATCACACGCACCTTCAAAATGGCTGACGTTTATAAAATGGGTGGTTGGTATTCTTCTATCTTGGGCATTGACATTTTGCCTGGTCTTCAGCAAGATTGGAATAATCTACCTTGGCCAGGATCTGTACAGGAATCAATCAGCCAAACCCAGCCCTACACCGCCGCCTCCACTGGCCCCCGCTGATGGTGAGGACCTGCCACCATTCAATACCAACAAGCCACCAGAGGCCACACTGGCCATGATCATACTGGCCCTCCTGGTTCCCTTGGTGGCACGGTTCCTGCATGCCCTCTGGTGTGGGGGCTTCTCAGCAGACCGGCCATGGCCAGCATGGAAGGCTTTGTTCGCAGTGAGTTTACTTTCATTTGTCTTCTATTCTTTAAGCCCGTCTTTAAGTAATTTTTCACTTTCAATTATGTCATTCAATGTCATTAAAAGGGTGGTTAGATATTTGACACCAGGGGTAGGGGTTGGTGAAACTTTGCATGCATGCACAGGAACCTCCCCCGCCCTCTCACCTCCAAATGATTTTTGGAACCCCCCTGAATTTAAAGGAGTGGTCATTTTTTAACAACAGGGGGCGCGGTGGTGGTGGGGAGGGGGACCAAAAGCATTTGGAGCCCTTAAAGGGGGGGGGGACCGACCCCCCCCCCCCCGTTGTTAAAACATGACCACTCCCTAAACTTAGTACAACTTCGCTATAAGGAGGGCCTTGGGACCATTTCAGTTCTTCATAAGCAAGGTCATCCTTATTAGAAGGTCTATATAACGGTAACTCCCTACAGGTAATTCTTATACCCAAAGACTTAATTTAGATACAATTAAGATGGATGCATGTATTACTTCAAGTCAACACTCCTTCTGGGTCCCTTTCCTTGATCTTTAGATCTCCCTTCCTCTCTATGGCAGCTACAAAAGTATTCTCCGCGTCTCTCTATGGCTTGGGCAGAGGGTTATTTTAAGCAGTATGTAACTATATTTGCACATACAAAATAAGAAACTAAGCCAAACTATCTTTTTATATCAGAGATCAAGGTGAAAACACCTAAGTTTTCTTACTATAGTCCAAAAGGCAGAAAACAGGAGCACACAGAGAAGTAAAGGCGTCGCCATGACTCTTTTACCATAGTCAACTCTAGGTGACTCTGGTAGCAAAGTCATGATGACTCTGGTGGAGGGGTCACAGCTACTCCACTCATATAGCCCTTGCTCCTAGTGCAAATTGACTCTACCTCAAGACTCTATCAGTACAGCAGAGTCATTTGCAGTTTGACTCTTCATAAAGAGTGGGAGACAAACATGTCAGATTCGTGGTGACTCCTGTACTGTTCTATGTGAGTACACAAATCTGCTCCTTATAAGCAAGGTCTGTGGGGCCCTTACGCCACAAATTTATATAGTGTTTGAGGCATAAGGGCAAGTTGATATTTTAGGGCACTTTGCTATGTTGTCAACCTATATAGCATCTAGCATCTATATAGTGTTTGAGGCATAAGGGCAAGTTGATAGTTTACTGCAGTTAAGTATATTAGCTGACTATATAGTGTTTGAGGCATAATGGTTCCTTATAACGAAGTTTCACTGTATCACATAGGCTTTTCCCCTGGTCAAGTTCTTTGCTTCCCCTGTAGAGTGCTTTACATTTCCTGACCCTCCCCCCCCCCAACCCCGCCACACCCACATATACAATATTTTATTTTATTTGGAAAATACCAAAAATGTTACTGACCTGTAGAACGATCTGATCCTATTTTTGACTGCGTGCATCCACAAATCAATAATGCTAGACTTAATTATCCTTGTCCATGTCCCGAACTTGATACCCTAATCACGAGAGAAAAATAGCAAAAAAAGGATCTTTCTTTGGGGGCTTCCATAAAGTATGTACGCACATTTTCTCAAGAAATTGACCCCCCGCCCACCCCCATTAAAGTTTATGTACGCATTAAAATAAAGGGTTTATGTACGCAAGGATAATTAGGATTTTCAGAAAAGTAGCAAAAAACTAATCATGGGTGATCATGAGAAATATACCCTTTCCACGGGTGGCCATACAAAAGATACACTTAATGTACCCCATTTTCTCTAAAATCATTCCAAAGAGCATCCCCGGAAAGCACCCCATATCAAAGGACAGCACCGGTCCGTGCCCAAAAGTGGAGCCTCTCCCTCAAAATCGTCTTCACACATGGTATCCATATCTGGAGGAGTGCCACCCCCAGGAATCAGTGTAATATCTGTCAGAAATGCCTCGGGGACACATTCATTTGCCAATATCTGTATACATTATGTTAATTGGCACCGATGCCAAAGGCCTTCTGTCAAACCACTGCGCAACTCAATGTTGAATAGAAACATTTTCTTTCTGTCATGTACTTCATGACTCTATTAGATTTACATTATAGATTTACGTTTTTCACTCTCAGATTCTCTATCAGGTAGTCTCGAACAAGCAGACCACTCTACATGGATATGTCATATTAAGGTCTATAAATTAAAAGTTGAAATCGAACCACATTTTCAGATATGGCAGTTGAGCTTTCAAAATGTTGTTTACAAACAAGCCTGGCTGTCAAAGTCACCAGAGGCTGTTCTGCAATGATTAATCACTCATTTTCCGTTAGATGTTGATATATAAAAGTTATCTAATGGAGATTATGTCTACATTTGTGAGTGACAATGTCTCTCTAAAATATTAGAATATTTGACAGATCCGCGGCAAGTAGTCCCCGCGGTCGGGACCCACATGGATAAGAGATAAATTCCCGCATTACAATTTGAGCTTGTAAGTGTGGATAATTGTTTCGTTCACATCATCATTTTCAGTTTCGGTCTTACTTCATAAAATCCCCATAAAAGGGATGGGTCAGGGGAAACACCGACCTTAGGGCTGAGCCATTTATTACTATCTGGGGGGAAGGGGATGGGGGTTTGGTGGATATTCCCAAAGCGGCGATTTCTTTTCCGACCCCCCCCCCCCCCCAACCAATTATAAGTTATCTCAACCCCACCACTACATTCAGATTTTGAGGGAAAAAAACGCATGCGCCTGTTGTTCTCGCGTGGTTCAGAGTATCTAAATGCACCATATTTCATCATGACCCCCCAGCATGGAGCTTTTTCCTGTTTTGGACCCACCTCCCCCCCCCCCCCCAACCACCACCAAAGGCCTGTATACTATTATGAAGCCCCCATATATCCATGCACCAAGCCCTCCCAGCTGGCAATACATGACTCGGCCCTTATCGTTGTTGGTAAAACGGGGTCATGTGTGTCCGGCCATATTTGAGATACCCGACATTACACGTGCAGAGTGTGACTGGCGAGTAGAAAATACCACCCTCAGGGTGCTGTTTCTCCACAAATATGCGGAGGTCCGCAAATTTGCGGAGGTCCGTAAATACACTCTCCATATATTCATGGAGGTCCACAAATATATATGGAAATCGTTTTTTAGTACTTAAGCATATAAATACGGAGCTCCATATATATTTGGCTCAGTCTCATGAGTTTGTGACAGTTGAAACGTCTTTGACCGGGTGTCGTCTTTGACCGGTGTCGTCTTTGACCGGTGTCGTCTTTGACCGGGTAGGGATTAAAATGAAGAAAAAAATAGTATATAGTAAAGAAATTGGGAAATTTATTGTATAATATGTTAGAACACATCATTTCGAGGCATAATGTAAAATTGATATATTAATATACTGCACTTACTATGCACAGTGCAGTTGTTTAAGCTCAAAGTTATATATAAAGTGACGTCTTTGACCGAGCAGAGTGAAATAATAGTACTATGCTGTACTATGCATAGTATGCTCAGTATATAAATATAACAAAATTTACTTATGTTTGCTATAAACGTATATCAATATATGGGTGCACTATTTCCCCACGTTTCTTACTATATAGACCTCATTTCTGCTATTCTAATGCTGCCTGGTCAAAGACGACACCGGTCAAAGACGACACCGGTCAAAGACGACACCCGGTCAAAGACGTTTCAACTGTTACAAACTCATGAGACTGAGCCATTTGCGGACCTCCGCAAATTAATTTTATGGAAGCAAATTTACGGACCTCCGCAAATTTGTGGAGAAACAGGACCCCAGGTGCTGCTTCTCCACAAATATTGGGACCTCTGCAAATTTGCTTCCATAAATTTGCAGAGGTCTGCCAATATATATAGGGTCCGTATTTGTATGGTATTTGTATACTTAAATACTAAAAACGATTTTATTCATCATTTTGAATTCTCCACAAATACATGGAATGTGTATTGCGGACATCCGCAAATTTGCGGACATCCACAAATTTGCGGACCTCCGCAAATTTGTGGATGTCTGACAAGAAGTGCCTGCATGAGACATAACAAAATGATTGGGGTATGAAAATGATCTCTCCCTTTCAATTCCTTTCTGGATGCTGTTTCTCCACAAATTTGCTCTCCGATAGGGGTGCCCCCTGGCTCTGGCTGCCCGAACTACCTTGTAGGCGTTCGACTAACGTAATAATATTAGTGTCCCTACACCACCCCCCCCAGACAACACATACGCTTATTATTTTAAATATATATACAATTTAATATAAACTCATACAACTGAGTTTATTTTAGTAAAGCGTTATGTTACGTCTTGAACACAGTAGGGTCTATAAAAATATACAAAAACTAATATTATGTACACAGGTGGTAATACATTCGAACGGCTCGACACATTTCGAATTATAGGGACACATGTATAATATATATACAAACATATACAGAATAGCGACTAGTACAACTTGACATCTCTCATGATTAAAAAAAGACAGGAAACAAAAAAAATTGAAGATCCGGGCAGCCATCCTAACCTTTGTGGACATTGGTTAGGCACGAAGTTCCATCCTTTCGGAAGAACTCGGGTGTTTGGTGCTCTCCTCTTCAACAGCCGTCCTGTCCCAAACTGGACAGGCACGTTCATTCGAACGGGTTAATGGTGCTCTCCTCTTCATTCTTCGTACTGCTGTCTCTGTTCTGACTGAACAGACACGTTCTTCCGAACGGGTGATTGGTGCTCTCCTCTTCATATGTCTGGTCCCCCGATTTTCTCCTGCGTACTCCTGTTACTGCTGTTCGATTATTCAGTAGACATTCATACCCCACCAACTCATTCTCTTTCGAATATCAATTCACTCATATGCTATCACTCCCGGGTTGTGGTGCTCACCCCTCATCACTCTGGTTCTTTAGTAGTTCCAGGGCAGATTCGCGGGTGCCGTCCCACTCGTCCATAAATACACCAAACACCTGCTGGAACTTGACGTTCATAGCCTCGTTCCGGTCGTTGGACTCCTGCAGTCGTTTCTGAGCTAATGCAGTTTTTGCTGCGGCTAGCTTGGCCTCGTTCCGGACTTTAGCAGTTTCGGTTGCCAATAGCACCTCATTCTCCTTCTCCAGAGCCGTTCGGTAAGTGGCTTCCTGTTCCACCAGAGAGCGGGCGAATAGATTCGCCACCCCCTGATTATATCGGACAGCCAATTCCCTCTGAGCATCCTGGAAAGTGTCCACCGCCGCCTGGGCTTGGGCACAAACCACTTTGTCACTCGGATCGAAGTAAAGATCCACCGGTCGTGTGCTCAGTCGGGGCCTATTGTCCGGAACCTGAGTCATTTCAGGTTCAACACGCTGAGGAACCTTCTGCCCGCCTACCTCCGGGTAGTCGCTCGATCCCTGCGTAGGGGCCGGATCTTTCGCGCTGAACCAAGCAGGTGGCTGATCACTCTGTGAAGCTGATGATGCTGCCGATGATGCTGCCGAGGAAGGACGTGAGCCCGACCCCCCACTCATGGGTGACTGATACTCAGTCGAATCTTTCCTCTTCTGATGAGTTGACCTGGAGTCCCGAGCCACGGCCAGTGGTTTCTTGACCTCCGAGTTCTCAGGAGAATCAGATCGATGTTTCTTTCCCCTTCCACTTGCCGGGCTACGGCTAGCCCGCCTTTTCTCATCTATTTTGGCTTTAGGTGGATCACCCCGCCATTCGCACACTCTAGAATATAGTTCGTTCGACATCTTGAACTTGCCTCGGGCTCGCACTAGTGCAACCCTCGCACACAGTTTGCCTTTCGTCGACTCGTGTACATTACAGAATGAGTCGGTCTTCACTGTGATCTGTTTGAAGTCCGACGGGATCATTTTGTTGTACTCCATCATAACTTTATCGTGCAGGGTCATCACCTTCTCACGTGCTGCACTCAATCCGGGGCTGTGGGAGTACTTAAGATGGCGAACCATCACGCCCCTTCTCGGAGTAACGCAACCATTGCAGGCTGCGCTATCCCTCTGACCTTTGCAATTAGCACATTCGTATACCACGGTGTGGTGAAAGTGCCTTTCGCAAAGGTGGCGCAGGAACCGCATTCGAGTCGGATACGTCCTGCTCGTTCCTTTCTCTTCAATACAAATGGTGAATGGGCAATACCGCTCACCGTCTTTCATATACCAACATAGGTATGCCCAGCGTAGCTTTGACTTCTGGTCTCTTATGTAGTAACTTTCCGGATATTTAAGAATCTGTCCGAACCACTCATCATAGAATTCTGATGGCAAAGCATCATCTTCGGTTTCCCGAAGCCAATCTTCGTCATCACTCTCATCGTTCATGTTGCGAGGCTCAGGGCAACCGTAGGCTTTCTTGCCCTTCGCGCACTCTTCAAACGAACCTGGAATGAAGTGTGCAAACTTTGCTTCACTATTCTTCCAGATTCGCTGCAGTCGTTCAGTATCCTCCTCATCTTTCCCTTCATTCTTCTCCTCTTCCTCCTCCTGTACCTCCTCATTCGGTGTTTCCTCATTCGGTATCTCCATTTGTTCCTCCGGATCATTTTTGTTTGGATCCGGATCAGTCTCTGGAGGTTCGCCACCTGAGTCCGGTCCAGACTCATCGTCCGGACTGTCCTCGGATTCGGTCACCTTGACAGCCTTCTTGACACTCCCTCTGCCAATTATACTGCCTACTTTAGCAGCGGCAGCAGCCTGAACGGCAGCCATTCGTCCTTTCAGTGGATCTCCACTCGAAGGATCTTTCTTGCCAACTGCCTCGGTGACTTTAGTAACCACCTGCTTCGGCACAGTCATTTTAGTGTCTTTCTTACTTTCCCTTAACTTCTTCTTATCCTTCACCGACAGGACCGTGTGGAAAACACCCTGGTCACTGTCAGATTCGGTGTCAGTTAGGGTCTTTTTCCTTCCCCTACCCTTCACACTCTTTCCTTTCGTTTTCTTAGAACTGCCTTCCCCATCAGTTTCACTCTCCGTCGAAAGGCTACCTTTGTTCTTGGCCGCCTTCAGGATAGCTTTCCCCTTTCGGATGGATGCTAATCGTTCTTTATGTTGGGCCGCGGTCAGTTCTTCCTCTCGCCCGGGTACGTACGCCCGATTGGCGTATGTACCCTCCCGAATCATCGTGGAGATGATCTCATTCAGTTTCTCCTCCGGATCCGCACACTCCTTCAGACGACGAAGTAATTCGTCCCCATCCAGAGTGTATAGACTCGGAACCTTCGGATTCTTGGCCAGTTCGACCCAGTCTTCCTCATTCCTTGGTTCTTTCTCGATGTCCGGTTCCCGGTACAGGACATCTCCGAAGATGTCCATTCCGGTAACCCCCATCCCCGCATGATCGGTCAGTACATACGGGACATTCGGGAGACGATGCTGCCGATGTGCGATTTCGCAATCGAAGATGGCCCTCCGGAACGGCTGGCTAACTTGCAGGCCAGCCTCAGTCATATTATAGTAAAGCAGCCATGATGATGGCAGGGCTGCATACTCGGTCGGCGATAAGAAGTGCCGAACACAGTCTCTGGTGGCTGCGTTCCAAAAATGTCGGTCTCCTTTCAGGATTCGGGCGTGGATGTGTACCTCTCGGCCGTCATACCGAGACTTGAACCCATCCAGATTCGGTTCGAGCAGCGGCTCGTCCGATCGTTCTAATATTTCCTCAATCTCCATTCCCATAGTGGTGTCTTCTTCTTCGGAATTATCCTCATTCAGTACACTTTCTTCGGTCTTTGTAACTGGCGACATCGCCTCGGTCTCCATGAACATTTCGGACACCTCGGTGAGGGCCGATCTTTCCGAATGAGAGCCAGACGCCGAAGCCATCGTGACACTCACGTTCTTTCAAAATATCGATATAAACTGGAATGACAGGTACCAGGACCCTCTCTACGGGCTCCTGGCTACTTCACCCACCTGCTATACACCGATATCACTTGAAACAGTCTTTATACCCTCGCTTTTTGTGCTCTGATACGCTTCCCCTTCCTCTGTCCGGCGAACCGTAAACAAATATGGCGGATCGTTGACCCGCGTCGACCTTTGCGCACGCGTGTCAGTCTCGCGAGACACCGCGCATTCGGCGAGACTTCATTGTTTTCCCGCGCTTGCAAAACATAAACAATCATTCACTTCTGCCGCGCGTCACGCATTACGATCAGGTAATTATAGCACTGATATCCTCACCGCCCTGTCGAATTCATCTCGAGTCATTATGGATTTAAATACGGATAGCAACTACTAATCCGCCGGATCACCCGTCCACCACCCACTGGCACATTCAAAGGTGAGTTTGTTGGATTTCTGGCTTCTGTCGTGATCATTCCTACATATAAGACAAATTACCAGGTTACCCCGATAATTATGACAACATTTAACTGATTACATCGTTGTGTTTCAGGTTAGGTAACAGCACCCCTCACTCTCAACCTAGGGCTGCGACGAACCCCCACCGGATTCTCTTTACACCTGACATTCGGAGCGGTTTGCTTCCGTTCCCTCTTAGCCACAGAGGGGACAGTCCTTCTCTTCCTGTCTACACCTGCCGAGACATTCTTTGCTTTCTCCGATCTTTTTGGAGATTGTTTAACTTGCACCGTTTCCTTCTTCACCTTCCTGGGTCTCCCCGGACCCCTCTTCTCGATTACTTTATCTAACTCCCTTTTCATTTCCTCCTTCTCCTCTTGTCCCATCTTGAACATTTCCGTGGAGTACTCTCTCCCCTTCCATGGTTTCAACCGGGCCACATTCGATTTCTGATTCCTCCCGAAGGTATCTCTCATCAGGACTGTATCATCACTTATTCTCTGGGTAATCCTCCATGGACCATCCCAATTATCTCTCAGCTTGATGCCGAACCTTTAGATTAGTATCATAGCCCACTTTCTGCCATTTAGCTGTCTTTCCTAACTCTTTTCTTACTAATTCGTACGCCTTCCGGAATTCTTCCTTCAACGCTTCCACAAACATGATCTGACACGGGACATCTGGATTCATACCAACTACTCCGAACACTAGGTCCGCTGGCATAATCAGATCCTCTCCGAATACTAACAGATTCGGAGAGCAGTTCGTACTCGCATGTACCGTGCTATTATAAGCATGGCAAACAAAGTCGCACTGCTCATCCCAATCATCCATTTCTTGATTTACTAAACTTTTCAGGACCTGTATCAGGGTACGATTGAATCTTTCCACCTGACCATCACTCTGTGGTCGATACGGATTGGTTCGGGTCTTGCAAATGGCCAATTGATGACACATTTCCTGCCATAGATTCGATTCGAACTCTCTCCCTTGGTCGCTATGCAACATCAGAGGTACTCCCAAGTACAGGATCCATCCTTTAACTAACATTCTCGCACAAGTTGCTGCTTTGTGATCCTTCATCGGAAATACTTTCGTATACTTCGTATAGTAATCCGTTACTACCATCATACATGTATTTCCTTCCGGAGTTGTCACAAATCCTGTAATTATGTCCACTGCCACCCTTGCGAACCTTACTCCAAACAATTCCTGGGTCAAGGGCATTTTACCTAGCCCAGGCCCTGGCTTGCTCGTACAACATTTCGGACAAGTGTCTATCTATCTCAACAGATCCGTACTCATACCTGGCCAGTAATACATTCTAGCCAGCCTTTCCAGGGACCGTTTTCTACCGAAATGACCACTGGTCCGATGCCCATGACAAAAGAACATTATATCCCTTCGCATGGCAGTAGGAATAAAGATCTGTCTTGACTTATTTCCCAAAGCATTCGTCTTCCACCTATAAATCAGTCCATTTACCACCTCTAACTCTGTCCATTGAGCTATTAGTCGCCTCATCTCCCTGTTCTCCAACGATATCGCTGGCCGAGTCGGGACCCTTCCTTCTTGAAGTAACATCTTCAGACGGATACTATTCGCATCTCTCTCCTGGAAGCTCTTAATGGAGTTCTCGTCCCATTCCAGTATTACCGGTTCGAGATCTCTAAAAGGCTTTCGGATTCCTGCCAGCACGGCATTATGCTTCCCACAATCATCACATCCGTCATTCTGACACTTCTTCACTGGGATTCGCAACAACGCGTCAGCGTTCACATGCTTAGCCCCCTTTCTATGCTGAATTTGGCTGTGGTCCAATCCGAACTCAGATAGGTGTGCCAACCACCGTCCTATCATACCTTCCGCATCTTTAAAGTTCAATAACCACCGCAGAGAGGAATGATCCGTACGTAACGTAAAATCAGATCCCCACAAGAAGTGTTTATATTTCTTTGTATATACTACCACTGCCAATAATTCTCTCTTTGTCGTACAATAATTTCTTTGCGCTTTACTCATGGTATTGCTTGCAAATGCTATTGGAACCTCCTTCCCATCTTGGACTTGAGACAAGGCTGCCCCTATGCTTTCATTGCTCACATCAGTGTCTAATATAAAATGACCATCCGCAGTGGGGTATTTCAACACCGGTGTCTCCACGAACAACCGTTTAATGGTTTCGAATGCTTCCCCTTGTTCCTTCCCCCATGGGAACTTCTCTTTACGTCTCCCCGGGGTCCAGTGCGACAGACATTGGATTGGATAACTTATCCGGGAATATCCTGGTAAGAAATCTCTGTAATAAGAACAAAATCCTAAAAAGGATCTTACTTCTTTCGGCCCCTTAGGAATGCTCCAGTCCGTTACCGTCTTAACCTTCTCCGGATCAGCCTTCACCCCTTCCGTAGAGATGATCCGTCCTAGATAGTTAATACTTTTCTGAAACATATTACACTTCTTAGGCTTCAGCTTCAATCCATTCGAGATTATCCGCTGTAACACTAACTTCAGGTTCCCCAGGCATTCATCAAATGTCTTTCCAAATATTATCACATCGTCCAGATACACTAGACATTTCTTCCACAATAAGTCACTCAGTAGGGTCTCCATCATGGCTTCGAACGTGGCCGGAGCATTACATAGTCCGAATGGCATCACGTTATACTGGTACAACCCTACATGGCTCGAAAACGCTGTTTTCTCCTTGTCTTCTTCTTTCATTCCCACCTGCCAATAACCAGACTGCAAATCAATCGTGCAAAACCATTCATTTCCTCCAAGGGAATCAATGGTCTCGTCGGTCCGGGGGAGCGGATACGAATTTTTCTTAGTCAAGCCATTCAGCTTCCGGTAGTCTATACAGAATCGGATACTCCCATCCTTCTTGGTTACCATACATACAGGACTACTCCAAGGACTGGTGCTAGGGGTTATCACCCCTTCGGCCAACCTTTTCGTAATCTCTTCTTCCGCTACCACTTTCTTTGCCAGCGGAAGACGTCGATATGGTATCTTTACTGGGTTCGCCCCTTCCGTATTGATCGAGTGTAGGACTCGATCCGTCCGTCCCAACGGCTCTCCGGGCCGCGCAAAGGCTGAACTACACTCGGTCAACATCTCTCTCAGGGCACTCTTCTGTCCCTCTGTCTCTACTCCGGACCTTTCTATTAATGCTGCCAATCCTTCCTCAATTCCTTCACAGTTCGGGACTAGTCCGTTTCCCTTCTCAAAGCTACTGGTGACCGCTTCCGCGGATATCACTTCTCCTACTACAGTGCCTTTTTCTAGGTAGACGGTTTTCGAACCCGGGTTCGTGATGGGGGCCACTCCCCAAGCTATATTCCCTATCAGGGTGTCGGCCGATTCCAATCCCTTCTTTCCCAACACAGTCACATTAGGTTCGAAAACCCCCGGAACGCCCCTCTTCATCCTACTGGAGGCTATCAAGACATCACATGCCATTCCGGGAGGTATTTTTACCGTCTGTACTACACTCGCTACACCACTAACTTCACGTGCCAGGCATTGTATCCTGTCTTTGTAGGGATGATTTAACTTCAATACTCCAGTGACGGGATCCAATTTTGCTCCATACAAGGAAGCGAAATCCATCCCTATGATCCCGTCGTCCTCAATCCCAGCAACAGTAGGGGAAATGATATATTCCCTACCGCCCACCAAGATGATCATACAAGTCCTACCAAACGTTCGTATCTTGCTCCCGTCAGCCGCGCATGCATTTACCCTCGTTGTGAGGTCATCATCCATGCTCGACACCAGATCGAAGAATCTTTTCGACATAGCGGAGTGGCTAGCTCCGGTATCCAACAAAAATTCCCCCATTCTGCCGTTTACAGATACGGACACATACCATCTCTTTCCTCCCATCATCGAGGGATTACTTGCGAACCGTTTGACGTCGTCTGTCATGTCAAAATCAAATCCGAATCCTTTCAAATACTCCAGACACGTATGACCTTGGGGAAGGCGGACCCCCCCGATCCTGGATAGCTCCTCTATCCAACCTTCCTCTTTATTAGTGATCGGTTTCCCTTCTTTGCTCTCCCTGGCAATTGTCTCACCAATACCCCCCGCCCCACATGTTTCCGGCTTATTAGCATTTCCCATGCTGCTGGGCGGATACATTACAGACTCCTCAATCGCGTTCGTATGGATTGTACCCTGGCATACCTTATTCGGGGTCGTCAGCCTGCCTTCACGGACAACCCCCTCTAATTTTCCGTCTCCTCTCTCTTTCTTTCTCTCCAGACAGGTTTATCCGCCGTACATTCGGCTGCAAAATGTCCGTTCTCCTGACATCTGAAACACTTCACCGTTGCTCTATCTAGCTCCAATCGTTTCCGATAGTCCAACAATCCTTTCATTTCCTCCATCATGGCCATCAATCGCTTCTCGTTTTCGGATAACTCCACCACCGAAGGAGCAGGGACTGGTTTAGAGCTTGCCTCTACTGGCTTCTCTTTCTCGGGTGGCTTACTAACGTTTTTCTTCCACCGGTTCTTTCTATCCCTCTTGTCACCCCCGATGGCCGCAATTCTTTCTTCATCCGAACTCTCATTCGAATCACTCTCTTCGGGAGTGGCCGTATGTGCGGACGCCACCCTCTGGTTGGGTACAAACCCGGCAAGTAATCGTTTCTTCTTCTCATGCTGATCTATAGCCAAGAAGAAGTCTACCATTGATGACCCTCGTCCCCATTCTTTCTGGACGAGTTCGGCATGGGACGAATCCCTCAGTCCTTTTATAAAGTGAGTGAATAGTTCATCTAAGAAATATTCATCGTCACTTCTCCAATAAGGCCGGGCCTTCTGCAACAATCTTTGAAGTTCCAGACCGAACACCTTTGGAGACTCCTTTGGTTTTTGCGTCCGTACCTGGAACTCCGACCACGGATCATTCGCTGACAACACACCAAAGATATGTGTGGCTGCTGCCACCAATTGGTCATAGTTTCCGGATTCCCCGTACGTCTCTCGCCAATCATCTACTGCTATGCGTCCCGGACCTTCACTCAACCATTTGATGAGGGGACCCAAGGAAGCCTCCTTGTCCCACCCATGGTAACGGTTATCGTCGCAGAAGTCTTGGTAGCTTTCCTTCCAATTCTCCCCATTGAAACGCCGGGGAGTCCGAACAGGCTTCCGAGCACTGTTGTGACTCCATACCAGTCGATCCGACTGCCTCCGGCTCCATTCCATAATTTCCGACTCATCCTCCCGGGTTCGACTACAACAGTCTATCCCCATCCCTTGTATACAAGGATCGGATTCCACTATTGCAGCAACCCTCGGACCCATGGATGATCGTTTTGTCAGCCTACGTGGGGCAGGGACCGGTTTTGGTATCCCTCCCCTTGGATTGGGCTGCGTTCGGTCAGGACTAGAGGGGTAGCCTCCATATGAACCGGGGTCCGGCACAGTCCCCATTCCTCCTCCGGGGTTAGACCCTGGGTTAGGAACACCACCGGCTCCCCCGCTCGGAATTGATCCACCTCCCTCATTATAGGACTGACGTCCTTCGTTCGAGCCGGCTCCGGGAAAGGGTGCCCGGTACTGGTAGGTTATATTATATATCGGTGGGGGTGGTACCGTATAGTTATGTCCTGCCAGCGTATCATCCGCGAAGGGATGCAGAGAGCCGTAGCTATGATTCATTCTTTTGGGTGGGGCCTCACTCGTAGTATCATGGGTACCAGAGATCTCTTTCTCCTCCGTTCCCCCATAGGTTACCTTACGGTCGGCCTCATTCGGGGCAGTCCTCCCGTGGTTTCGTTCATACTTACCGTCCGCAACGACCCCCCGTGTTTCGATTGGCTCCACGGTGGTCAAGATCGGACTAGGGGTGGACGCGACATGCTTTGGTAGCCTGCCTCCCTCATTCGTTGGTTCTTGGTTACGAACCTCTTCCTCTTTGCGGATCTCCTCCATCTGACTCTGGTAGGCCAGATAGATGTCATTCATTTCTTCTTTCTTTTTCTGAATAATCTCGAGGTCCGCCTTCATCTCCTTTCGGGCCTGTTTCAAGGCCTCTCGTTCTTGCTCGAACTGTTCCCTCAAGGCCTGGCCGGACTTTTCTTCTTTCGAATAATCCGCCTTGATTTTCTTTACCCTCTGGGACTGTCGTTCGATCTCGCTTTCGTAGGTGTCCCGCAGATCACGACTTCTGCGAGCCTCTTCCCTGTCTTTCTGGAGTTGCATCTGTTCTTCTGTCAGATTGTGTTGGACACACTTCACCTTCTGTTGAACCTTGGCTAACTGAGAAGTTTCGAGTGCCAACTGTTCACTGATATATTTTCTGTCTGCCTGTATTCTGGCTTTCACCTCCTTCATTTCCTCCGCTTCTTTCTGGTTCTGGGCGATTACCCTAGCTTTTTCGTCCGCCAGACGGATCAGATCCTCATTCATGGCTGTATACCGATCCCTCATTTCCTCTTCCTCTGCTTTCAATTTCTCGCAGTAGGCATCATAATCAGGGATCTGTCGGCCTCACCTGGACAGGTCTCTTTCCATATGTCCGAGGTTTGGTTCGGAGGGAAGCGCGTCCGCCCATGGGTTCCCTCTGAACGGATTGGTATTCGGAATTGTTCTCAGTGGAGTGAATTCTCCTGGAGTTCGAAAAACCAAACTCCTCTTTCGAGATCCTTTCTTCACCGGGGTGTGCATCCGAGATGCCACATTCCAGACTTCGTTTATTTGGGCCACTGTAAGATCTAGTTCCCCATCTTCCAGTTCAGCCCCGGATCCTTCATTCCCCCCCTTTCTTGACTGAGCCTCCGCCAGGGTCAGTCCGCTATCTCTTTCATGAAAATCCTGGTCACGGCACCAGTGTAGAGTTCGTCTATATGTAATTCGATTAAATAAGGACTCGAACTGCAGTTTTCATGTAGAGATGCAAGAAAACAGGGTTTATTTATCGTTCTCCTGTACAATAATGCTAATCCTTGATGTATATGAGGTTCGATCAAATGTATATGCAGCTTTCGATATCTTTCAATATATAACACAGTCAGAGACCTGAGAAGGTCTGCCAGAGCAAGGGGGTGAGGACAGCTTATATACTGTCCGCCTCCGATAGGGGTGCCCCCTGGCTCTGGCTGCCCTAACTACATTGTAGGCGTTCGACTAACGTAATAATATTAGTGTCCCTACATTTGCATTAATATATGTGTTGTAATACACATACTCATCCCTTGAAATGTGTGTCCATTTGGGATGAAAACATGCTAGTTATTTGCATTTTAACAGCGCTTTATGTTCATCCTATACTGATATTCCTAGACTCCCTATATCCCTATCTCTAGTACCTAACCCAGTGGGCACAGAACATTGAATCAACATTGAAAACTGGTTGACTATGTTGATTCAATGTTGATGCAACGTTGATTCAACATTGAACTGAGTTTTGTGCCCACTGGGAAACTAGTTAGTCATTTTTTGGCTCCCTATACAACCAACCTAGGTAAGTTATTATTGTCAGGTTGGTCAGTACATAAGCCACATTAGTATTTACAATTGTATCCAGGTATACAGGCGTAGATACTAGTGGATTTTGTGAAACACCAACTTAGGAATAAAATTGGGTAATAGTAACTTGATCTTTATAACCACAATACTCTCCCCTTGCGAGATGCCCCCACAGAATGGCTTGAAACATATTAAAATTAATATGATCCGTAGAAAACACAAAAGGGCGGGGGCCCAAACAAACTTCGGCCCCCAAACTTTAAAGATCTGCTGCCACTGGGTCAACTCACAACTTGTAGTTTCGACTTGCGGATTACAATGATGCTGTGCATACTTCCAAACTAATCATTAATAGCCCATTTATAATCCCCTAAAGGCGACCCTTCTTTCAATACCCAACATTGAGTATGTAAAAATAGAATGAAACACAATAATGATATTCCCCAAAATTCGGAGAAGCGCCAGGGTCTACCATGTAAGGTCGGACTGCCCTGACATATTACATCTGATCAATGGAGACTAACTATCATTTTACATGAGAAAATATATGCCAAAGCCAATACGCTATATAAATCTTACTAAAACTCTTTTATACTAGCCTACTAATAATAGATTTTTTTCAATTCTCCTTCCAGGGTTTCTTAGCTAGCACACTTGAGTCACTCGGCTTGGCTCTATTTGTCCTTGAGGTCCTTCCTGGCACTCATCCTTCCATCAGCGTTTCCCTCATGAACGGTGTTTTCCTTGCGCATGCTGCCTACATGCTTTTCAAAACGCTCTTCCGGTCTGAAAGCCAGGGGCGGCAGCGCTTCTGCCTAGCTACGACCCTAGCTTTATCACTGGTGCTGTCAGCAGTTGGTATAGCACTGGTTCTCTTCTGTAATTCCCATGAGAAAAGAAGAGTAGTGTGGGCTACACCCTTGTCATTGGGGTGCCTGAGTCTGGCCTGGTGTAGCTATCTGCAGCGCCTGCAGTTGATGCCCAGGATGTCAAGATGCCTACAAGCTCGGGTAGACCTTATCACCAGCAGACACCTTCAGGCTTCTGATAAAAATGTAGGTTGAGTTGAATGATGTCTGTTGCTCTAAAATCATTCACATCTTTGAATTGTTGGCCATGTTGTCGAATAAAATTTTAATGATAATTTTGTAATAATGAAAGAGTGCCATTGGATATTTAAAGATTAAGAAAGCTTTGATCAGGAGATTTAGGTTTAGTATGTCTGTATTTTTTCATCTTGACCTTTTTAAAGAATGAATAACCCTATTAGACATTAGACATAATCATGAACATTTTGGGTCAACTCCATTTTGCTAGGTAAAGTCAGGGTACCTGAAATACACAATGATTATACTTTGGCAAAACACAGATCCCACCCCAAGACATGCAAAGCACAAGGCGTTCAAAGAAGAAAGTCCTGGAAACGATGGTGATAGCTGATCCTACCCTCAGTGCACGCTGGAAGGTGACCATCATCACCTGTATACTGAAGATGGCGATGATACCCGGCTTTCTGCTGCTCTTCACTTGGAGGTTCCACCAGGACATTGATCTGACCAAGTTATCAGCTGGCTTCGCCTATATTACCCCAGGTTGTCAAAACTATACTTGCCATGCCAATTGAAGTCTTGCACCACAGCCGATTTTTCCACCCAGTGTCATTTCAAGGTGTTTTTTTCATGTGTTTCAATTATCTGAAAGATCACCTAAAATGAGTGCAGTAGAACTACTGTTCAGGCGAAATTAAAGTGATTTCTAGGAAAGTTATCAGCCTTTCAAAAAATTCTCATGTAAATTCATTAACACTGGGATCTATAGATCTAATTTCTTTCTGATGTGGAAAAATGGAAAAGTTTCCATTTTTCTGAAAAATTGCACGCAGTGAAGATCGAATACCATCCGGCTTTAAAATGCAGCTCGAAAATTTATTGATTATAATATAGTGATGGACCCCCTTCATGATTTTTCCCCACAGACTTCCATTCAGCATGTTTTCATTTTGAATTGGTGCATTTATCCTTATAAAATGCTATTTTTGCCATTAAGTTTTAATTGATTATTAAATATAATCTATTTGTTCACTTCTTTCTTCACTATTTAGACAACCCCCTCTTCCCGTTCCTAATTGGAACGCTGTTGTGTAGTTTTGCCGGCTACCTGTTTGGCTGGCTAGCCTGTACGATGTCCATGCAGCGCCTTGCCTTCATCTTACCATTGACATTCGCCACTCCGATCGCCTTTATCCTGACTCTCTACATACAGTCATGCCAAATAGACATCTTTAATTTCACCTTAAATACTGCGAACTGCAGCCTGGAGCTGCATAACCTATCCTTTATGCTGCCAGCGGTGGTATGTCTCTTCTTGGCACAATTGCTGTCTACTGGGTACTACGTCTTCAAGAGTAATGCCATCATGATGGAGAAAGAGTCACAGGTAGGTCATCTAATTATGGTGTATGGTATAACTACACAAGCACTTATTTCCCATTTGATAATGTCACCTGGTCAAATCCATTTAAATGCACTTTAACATATATCATCGGATGGTGATGATGATATCAGCTCATTCTCATGTGGCCATTTGAGAGGGGGGGATCAGCTGTGATTGCATTATTTAATGTAAATAACAGAATAAAGCCCAGTCAGGCCACTTTTTTCAAATCAGCTTTACAGAGACTGCCCACATCAATTAAAACGGGGCGAATGGGTGCTTTTTATTTCATATTTTCATTTTAAAAATTGACCAAAATCCCGCATGCATGAAGAGGGTTAGTTCTGTACACCCCATATATATATATATAATATATATATATATTGTAGCGTCCGCCGTAATTAGGAAGGAGACAGAACTCGTTAAGTACAGTTTAACCAGAGATACTTTATTGCCCTGGCTCTCCTTGGCCACACCAGCTAAGTCTTGTCGGAGATCCTCTCTGCTTCAAGTGTCAAACCAGACTGACTGAACCCTCTGTCCCCCCTTCTTTATAAAGCTTGATGACGTTTCTCCGACGCCTGAGACGTTCCGTCCTGCTGTGCCGGCAAACTTCACCGATGCCCCCGTTTCAAACGTCTCCCCGCCGACTCTGTCGTTATTTAGTGGCTGAGCCAACCGTCTCCTCCCTTGTCCGGCGTAGTAACTACTAACTTATATACAACCCACGCCGGTGTGGCGGAGGGGGTCTGTGAACCCACAGCCCCCCCCCCTCCGTCGCCGCTACAATATATATATATATATATATATATATATATATATATATATATATATATATATATATATATATACATATGGTGTACAGAACTAACCATATTTCAACCGACAATTGGTGTAGGAACTAGATTTAAAAAGCGTTTTACTCCCTATATTGTAATGTCAATGAATCAGGGCTATTATTCCGATCATGTATGATGGTTGTATAGAGGATCATACATGAATATAGTAATTATCTTAAACCAAAAAGAAAAGTGGGCCTCCCTCATGGCATAAAATAGGAATATCAAATAAAACAAAAAAAAAATCCTGCACCCCTATTTTCCCAAAAGGATCTGTGAAGCTGATCAATTTTAAGCAGCCCAAGAAGTGTTTTTTTTAGATGCAACTATGCTGTGCACCCAGGTTACACATGTAAGCCCATATATCACCTTCCCATTGGACAAAGCTTAATTCCAAGGAAAGAGCTCTTCTAGACAGCATACCACGTAGATAACTATTTGTTACGTATGAATTATGTGATTTTAGTGAGACATGACCAATTGAAAATTATATAATGATGACTGCTATAAATTTGATAAGTATAATATGTTCACTATAACTTTCAGCTTTTCTGGTTACCTGGCTATAATGGTGCCTTCTTAGAGCAGTACATGCTTCTGAATAGGAAGACAAGACAGACAGATGCCACCCTGGCAGACAGACATGCCAAGGCCAACTCATCCAGGGTCTTCATCTGCACTACTATGTACAGGGAGGTCAGGAGAACTTGCTTTATTTTAGGGGCAGTGGACCAGGTATTTGTGTGGGGTTGGGGTTGGAATGGGGCGAGGCCAATAAAGTTGTTAAACAATGACCACTCCTTTGTAAGCACATCCATAGACCCAAGATAAATTTGAATTTCACAGTAACATTGGTATTTTTGGAGGCTCTGTGACATGAGCCATATACCCCCAGAAATGATTGAAATCCAAATCCTCAAACTTTGAAATTCAGGGAGTCTTGGTCCCTTGGCCCACCTGGTCCGCCACCTTTAAATTGTTATATCACTTGTATCGATTTTCTAATACTTTGTATGTTCATGGCATGCTTTTGTCATCCTGTTGTATCGCCATTGTGTGTCCCAAGAATAACTTCCATATTTAAGGTTACAAAAATTATCATGAATTTTTGATTTGTTCATGAACATGTCTCTAGGCTCAGAACAAATTATCAAACAGTCCCTGACACAGTCTCATTTAAGTACTTTCTTAAGTGTTATGAGAATCATGAAAAAGTCATCTTTAAAATGCATTGGCCCTTACAAATTAGTAAAAATCAATGCAATTAAACCATTAACTACTATAAATGTGTCCTGAATCTGTTAAGTATACTGTCCAATCCCCTCTGACTATTTCAGGCTGCCCATGAGATGGAGCAGCTGCTGAGGAGTCTGGGACGGATCAATCGCGCCAAGCAGCAGTCTGACAGACACTTCCAGGCACACATCTTCTTTGACAATGGTGTCCGACACAAGCGTCTCACTCAGTTTGCACTGCAACTGGTTGTCATAGCTGGGAAGGCTTTGGGTAGGTACCTGACTTAATGTTTTATTTTTTGGTCTCAAGGATGAAAAGGTGAAATAGTTCAATATTTTACTGGTTGTATAAAGATTTATTAAATGCACAGGAAGGTTAGTTAAATAAACATAAGATCATCATTAACCCTTTCAGGCCGACCAAAAAAAGTATTTGCTGGTGATGAGGGTGAGACATTTTCCCTGGGAACTTTCCCTGGGCCGAGCCTTTGCTGATTCCCATAGAGTTATGTCGACTATAGTCGATGCTCGGCCGTTCATGGCATCGACTATAGTTGATGCTCGGCCCTAAAGGGTTAAGGGTCTACTGAGGTAAAGCGGCAACAATTCCATCGTCTGATGAAAGTTCACAATAGTCAACTTACGGATAAATCTTGTCCGATAACATGGCCAATTCAGGTCATTGGAATACTCTTTGGGCATAAAGATGTCTTGCTTTTATAAGAAATGTGTTTACATATGTTAATAAAAGGTCATGGCCATAACTAACAAATCCACATGGACTGGTCTTCTATGTATTGAAGAGTTGAGGCTGAAGGAATGTGTCAAGATCCAGACTCCATACGGAATGCAGCTACGCTGGGTTCTTCCAACGGTGATTCAAGGAAAGCGAGGCATGGACTTTGTAATCCACCTCAAGGATAATCTACTGGTACAACCTTTGTCATTCAAGTTGCGATGTCAGGTTTCTATCCATTTTCAGATAAATACACACGTAGAGTATCATATTTAGTGGATGTGTGACCGTTACATATTATCCATGATTAGTTTACAAGAGCTTTAGAGGAACATCATGGACCCATGCATTGGCTTTATACAGTATGTATCAATATTGGTAATGGTGAAATTATAGTTTCTATCAAATGGAACCGATGTTGTGGATAATGAGAGTAAATAAAGTATCCTAGAAAGAATTAAATTAACGCCTTTTCATTCTATTACACTTATTTTTTGGTGATACTCAAAGCTGGTACCGTTTACCTCAATAGTAACAGCTTTTTCTTGCCATGAACGATTTTCTTGTGAAAGTAATCATTGCCCAAATCTATGTAAATTATAATTTATGTTACCAAATCCAGGCCTAGCTCTAATTCTATCAATCTTTGTTTGTAGGTGAAGAACAAAAAGCGCTGGAGTCAGGTGATGTACATGTCCTATGTGTTAGACTACCATATTAAGGATGACCCTAGGGGTAAGAGCCTTCTCAACTCTGTAGGGCAATGTATGAAACAATTATTAGATGAGGAAATATATACTTTGTAATAGTGGTGCAAAGTCTCTCCTTATCCTCGATACAGATAAATTGCAATTTATTAGCTATCATTAACCTACACGATAAATATAAATGGTATTAATGAAATACATTATTTCTGGCATGCAGATATATCGAATTGTGAGACCCTGGAAATATACCAAGTTTCTTTTTTTATTTCGACCAAATTTCGCTCATCACGCTTTGCCATAATAAGGGGCAGCTTTCAATTTGAAAATATTTCACTTCAAATCAGCCAAACGTTTTTTTCATGTCTAATTTGTGTACATTGAGGTGAAGATAGTGGCTGTGCACAGGTGCCCAGAAATGGTGTGGGAGTCGGCTTGTATGATTTGCACAAAGTAGGGGGTAATCAAATGCATGAGATGTGCTTGTAAGGGGGGCTTTACAGATATAAACACCATTTTTTTAATTACAAATCTTATGGGCAGATATGATCTTTATTTTTTGAAATAGCTACAGACAACAATACCCTCATTTTGACCACGGATGCTGACGTAGACTTTACCCCCGCATCTGTGGAGGCACTGCTTGACCTCATGACCAGAGATGACAAAGTTGGAGCTGTCTGTGCACGCACTTACCCCATGGGTTCTGGTCCCGTTGTCTGGTACCAGATATTCGACTATGCCATTGGACACTGGTTCCAGAAGGTTAGTTCAACACTATACAGTACAGCAAAAGGGAATCAATTACTGATTTGTTGAAAGCATTTATATTCATAAAAAAACATTACCCAGTATTAAAAATCCACATCAATGATGAAGAGGCATGATAAATGGTCCTTTGTATTCCTTACAGACAGCTAACCACGTGCTGGGTACAGTTCTCTGCTGCCCGGGTTGTTTCAGTGTGTACAGGGCTGAGGCACTGCGGCATGTGTTACCTATGTATGCCACCAGTGTAACCCATGCCTCTGAATTCCTGACCAAGGATATGGGGGAGGACAGGTGGCTGTGCACCCTACTGGTGAGCTGCTCATTGTGATAATCATCATTGTTATATCTCTATCTCCCTGCATGGTGTGGCAAGAAAATAATCACCTTATGCCAAAGCTCCAAGGCTGCATTTCTGGTTAAGGCAGACTACATCTTCAAGAGACAACCATTTATCTAAAATGCAATCCTTGAGACATATGAACATAGACGTTTAGCTATATTATACTGTTGGCTGTGCGGTTAAATCTTTATGTCACTTTGAATCAGGTTCAGTATTTCACAAAACTTCCGTTCTCACCATGTAGGTACAGTGTGGCTGGAGGCTGGAGTACAGTGCAGCCGCTGACAACTACACCTACTGCCCAGAGGAGTTTGATGAGTTCTTCAAACAGCGCAGGAGATGGCTGCCTTCAACATTAGCCAACCTTGCCCTGCTCCTCAGGGAGTGGAAGACTGTCTTCTACTTCAACAACAAGATCTCCATTCTGTTCCTCATATACCAGGCTCTCTTACTCTTCTCTACTCTGGTAAAACCTTCCATTCATGAGATAAATCATTTGAAGCAGTGCTCTGTCCCTCAATCAATAATAATTTGCAATGGCTTTGCAGTTCTAAGATGAATATCTGTATTGTAGCAGGTGGTAATATGCATGTGATTTCACTTCAGAGAAGAGCAATGAATTAACCTATTTGGCTCCCCGGTTTAGCTCACACATCTTAACACTTACACATATGGCTGTAGACTTCCTCTTCACATATTTTAAACCCTGTAGTAGGTTACAACATATCTAATCAAACAGAACTACTTTATTGTACAGATCAGCCCAGCAGTTTGCATCCTGGTTATATCTGGTGGGGTGTACTATGGGTGGGGTGTCAACCAGCACATCACTGTCTCTCTCATGTACATCATCTCTGCTGGATATGTAGCTGTCTGCTTGTTTGCCTCACCTGACATGCAACTTAAGGTAAATTGTTGTAAATAGACCATGCATAGACTATGCGTTTCCTTTAAGGGGTGTGATCAAAGGCATTTGGTGCCCTCTCAAGGGGCACATAAGCATTCCACCTGTTCGTCCCCATACTTAGTGGGTAGTCCAGAAAACAATCTCATATAGTTGGGGGGCAAACAATTTGGTAACTCGTCATGGGGGAGGGGCATGGCAAATTTTGGCAGAAAGTATGTCAAGATAAAAAAAAAACAGGCACATACCGGTAATCGGATCAAAGCTTAATTAGCAGTCAACATCCTAGCTTTAAAACCCAATAAAACTCCTGCTTGTTTATTCTCAAATACAGAAATTAACCTGAGTTTAAATGTGATTTACCTCCAGGTAGCTAAGTTACTAACAGTGCTGGGCGCGTTTGTGATGTCTGCAGTGTCTGTAGGTGTAGCGGTACAAATTGTTGAGGAAAACATGCCCAAGCCAAACACAACCCTCACTCCTACACCTATCCTCCCAAGTAAGTGTTATATGTGTAGGGGCTAGGGTTATACGGGTATGTTATATGACGAGTGCTGTTGGATGTTGTGTTGCGAGCTCAGTCCGAACCCTTCAGTCCGACGGTAGGTGGCAGCACCTACCCCGGGCTTGGGGTATGGACAGAGGTCGCTATAGGCTTCCGGTCTGCGTGTGCGCGCGCAGGCTGGCTGCCTATATATACCCAGCATCTGACGGTACTCGTCGGTTACTCTGAGCCACGCTGGTAAGGAGACCCCGTGATCATTACGGCTGATTCGCCTACTGACCCGTTCCGAACTCTATAGGGAGTTCGCACACATAGATACTGCTTGTCTAGGTTTTCTGAATAAACCCGATTTGCAACCTGTAACACTTGATCCGAACTGTGTCGACTTTGTTCTTTAATTGATACTCTACCAATATCATAAAGAGACAAAGTATCGTTTATTACACTGGTGCCGTGACCAGTTCTGAGTGAAACGCCGGTTAGCCTGTGCAGTAGCGCAGACCTCCTGCTCTGGACGGAGCAGCGAGGTCTCCCGATGAGGCGCCAGCCTTATCACCGGAGGGGTTAGATGCCGTCAAGGAGGCAGATACCCGCAGGAGTGCGAAGGTTCCATCCAGAACAAGCGCATTTTTGGGATACAAAGGTCCCGAAATAATGAATCGCTCATTAGATGAAATGAGCCTGTCAATGTTCAACGTTGGTGGGTCAAGATCAGCCGCTCCGAATCCACGGAGGGCTACCATCTTGGAGGAACGTCGTTTCGACGACATGAGAGAGGCCAGAATACAGGAGCGTGTGCAAATGGCCCAAATGGAGTTGTTGACCATTCAGAAACAGTCGAATGAATGGAAAAGCAGTCTGATTGCATTGGAAGTTGCAGTCACACATAGAGCTTCCAAAATCAAGGAGAAAGACGCAAGGCTTTCAACTTTGTTGGAGGAGAACGAAAAGCTGGTGCAATCCCTTAGCAGGGTTCGAGTGGAGTTCGATCAGAAACAGGCTGATCTACAGGGACTCCGTTCCGACTTTGTCCAGGCAAACACTGAGCTGAATCAGATTTGTGCGGCCCGAGATGCCGTCATCCATGAAGCAGAAGGGACCCGGGCAGAACTTGTTCGGGACACTGAAGACTTACGGGAGGTTCGCCGAAGTCTAGTGTCGGAATGTGACATTCTGAAGGCAAAAAGAACTTCTTTGGAGCAGTTTTTGTCAGAGACCAGGGAGAGTATACAGGATAGCAGTACCTCGTACGCTTCCGCTGATAATGACAGTCCGAAAGGTCCTCATTACAGGAGTTTTACAGACACCCCAAATCTTCCTATGGGACGTGGGATGACTGTAGAAGGTGCCTTGTCTACTTCAACGCCAGGACGACCACTAAAGGTTGGCCGGGCAAGGGGTAGAGGTAGGGCGAGTGATTACTCACCTAGGGTGGGTATCAGTGGTATCCGTCCAATTCCGAAGCAGGTCTTTTCGGCTCCGACATGTGTAAACACGGCGGGCAGGGGAAGGTCATTATCGGAGTTGGTGCGGAGTCCACGTTCTCAGTTGAAACTGGATGAGCAGCAACTGGATTCGGAACGCTTGAAGAAAGCATCCGAACAAGATAAGGCGGCCAAGACCGACTTAACTCCCTCGAGTTTGTCGCAATGGCGAGAATGCCAAGCAAACATACTGTTCCATGAACAGAAAAACTTGGAATTGGAGAGGCGAGATGTGTATCGCAAACAGCAGGCTGCTCTTGAGCAGCAACAAGAACGCATGAAGGAAAATGCAGCCCTCGCTGAGGAATTAGCAGAGCAGGAGGCGGCGGTTTTGAGAGCTCGACAAGAAGGGCTCCGAGCGGCCGGTGAAGCTGCGAAAGCTAAATTGGCGGAGGCACAGCAAGAGGAGGAGGCTGAGAGACAGGCCAAGGAACTGGAAAAAGAGAAAGCGGCGCATCAGCGATTGCTTGCTCTGGCCCAGCAGTGTCAGTATATGACTGACCAGGAGAAAAATTGGTGGTTCAGTCAAGGTGTGGACCCCACTAAGGATTTGGTGTCGTATGGTACCTACCAGACCTATCTGGAGAGACAGAATAACTTGCCTACCAGAGGCGCTACTCCGGGGACGACTCCGGGCGCAAAGAGTCCGAGGAGGGCTCCAAGGAGAACAATTCTGAGTACAGAATTGCAAGAGTTGTACGATACAAACCCAGCAATAGCTGGGATCGGATTGCACAACGTGGGTACAGAAAAGGACGCCTCGGCTTCCATTTCTAAATGCCTGGCGATAACCTCTAAAATTAGGGGGTCATCCAACGCTGCTAGACGCATTGCTAGCGAGCCTTTTCCCTACTGGCAGAAAAACTCTTGGGAAGAGTGGTTGGGAGCCACCGTTGAGGACATCAACCTCAGTGGGTGGGATCAACAGGATGCAATTCCGTACGTCTGTAAGGGATTGCGCTTGGGGGATGGCCTGATGGCCGTGGAGCAGTGGAAAGATGAATGCGGACCCCGCGGCACTTTCAAACAACTGGTAGAGATCGGAACTATCCTATACGGAGACTCCGCTCGGATTGACCCGATGGTCGCTTTTAAGAAGCGAGTGCAAGGCAAGAACGAGGCCCCGAGGGTTTTCGGACTTGCACTGATGAGACTCCTGAAGAAGGTACATCCAGCTTCAGGAATCCATGATGCCTTATTCTCTAAGGAATTGTTCTCTCAGTTTGTTGCTGGACTGAGGGACCCAGAAATACAACATGTGGTGTATGATACCTGGAGAGCAGATACGTCATTAGATGACCTTTTTAAGGCCATCGACATACATGCTCTCAAGAAGTCACTGTTAGGGGACCGGGTGCCCACCCGGGCCTCGGCCATTATAGAGTGTTCTCCGGAGCAGTCTGATGGTTCGGGCAGTGAGGAAGAGGGAGCGATAGCTTCTGCAGCTCAGTTTAAGAGGAATGGGAATTCCTCTAAAACGCCGTGGAAAAATAGGAAGCCGGAAGGGGGTGGAAACCCTCCTCCGAAGAAGGAATCATCGGACCCAAAAGCTCCGATAATGGACGCAGCGTTTTTCACATCGCTGTTTGAGAAGATGACGACTTCCATTCAGGGGGCTACACAGCCTAACCGGAGGAAGATCAATCGGCGGACCGCCAAGTGCTATAGGTGCCTGGAGATCGGTCACTTTGCTGCGGAGTGTACGGCTCCGACTCCGAAAGTTCCCGGAAAGGAGGGAAACTAGAGGGGGTGGTCTGAGAAGGCGAGCGGACGACCCCTGTATATGATGTACGCCAACATACCAGAGAGGTAGAGCCTAGTGAAATTCCGAAGGCAGGAAGGGAATCAGGGGTGGCTTCGAGCTTGAGGGGCTCGGATGCCGGCCTGGTTAACATTCCAGTCCAACAGTTGCCCGGCAATGAGGCAGGGAGGCCCATTACGGATAGGAACGAGGAAGTTGCGGCTGTCACAGACACCGTGTGGGTAGGGAGTACCCAGCTTTCCCCGGATCATCCATGTTTCGACCATTTGAAGAAACATGGCCTTGATTTGGCTGCTCCGAAGGATTTTAAACGCTTTACTGTAAACCCTTCTCCGCTGGGGGGGAGGCGGTGGTATGTGTCTGTTACTGTGGCCGGTAGAGCGGGCGAATTTTTAGTAGATACGGGAGCTAGCCACTCCTTTATCTCCTCTAACTTCTATGCTCTTATGCCGGATAGTCGTGATAACTTCAAAACGAGGGTAAACGCCTGTTCGGCCGATGGGTCAAGTATGCAGACGTATGGGCGCGCGTTCATACCGCTCCGAATTGGAGGGAAGGAGTATGTGGCTTCTCCCACCATTGCGGATATTGCAGACGACGGTATACTCGGATTGGATTTTTCGGCGTTGTATGACGCGGTCCTGAATCCGGGTACAGGGGTACTCCTGATAGAGCACCCGTACCGTGCGGTAGAGCAATGTGTGCTCCGACAAGTGTCGACAGTGGCAACGGTGGTCCAAACTGTAAAGATTCCTCCCGGACAGACGTGTGACGTGCTGGTCCGAAGCAAGGGGCTTAGGAGAGAGGAAGAGGCAGTTGTGGAGCCGGATGTGGCCATGTTGGGTAGTATCGGTTTGACGGGCATGGACACCCTAGTGGGTGATGGTGCTTGGACCGTAGTGCCGGTTTCTAACCCCGGGTTGGAACCGAAGTATCTAAGGAAAGATACAATACTGGGGAAGGTGTTCACCAGTGAGGCAGTGATGCCTGCTGGACAGGTGAGCATGAAGGGTGACCCTTCTCCGACCGCTCTGAGTGAGGGACTTGAGAAAATGATCTCCGAAACGGATTTGACGGATCGGAGGGATCTCTACTCCCTAAGGAGGCTGGTAGTGAAGTATCAGGATGCATGGCAGGTGGAGGGGGAGCCTTTGGGCCGAACCGACAAAGTGTTGCATTCTATCAATACGGGTGATGCACAGCCTTTCAAGATGCCTTACCGACGCTTGCCTTTGGGTAAGAAAGCGGTGGTAGAGGAACAAGTGAAGACCATGTTGGAACAGAAGGTGATCGTGCCTAGCACTAGCCCCTGGTCCAGCCCGGTCCAGATGGTTACTAAGAAGGACGGGTCTATCCGATTTTGTATCGACTATAGGCGCCTGAATGGGGTAACCAAGAAAAATGCATATCCTCTCCCCCGGATTGATGAGACTCTGGACTCTTTGGGTGGGAACCAATGGTTCTGCACCCTTGATTTGCAGTCCGGATATTGGCAGATCGGGATGAAGGAGGAGGATAAAGAGAAAACGGCTTTTACAAGTCACATTGGACTGTATCAGTTTGAGCTGATGCCCTTTGGAACGAATTCGGTCCAATGGCTTGACATTAAAGCCAAAGAAGTGTGAACTTTTTCGGAAGTCCATGGTCTATTTGGGCCGGATCATCTCCACCGAGGGTGTGCAGGCTGATCCGACTAAACTGGAGACTGTGGAGACTTGGGAAGTTCCAAAAGGACCAAAGGATATCAGATCCTTTTTAGGGTTCTGTTCCTATTACAGGGACTTCATCCCCGGATTCTCTAGGGTGTCTCAGCCATTACAACGGTTGAGCCATTGGACTCCGGGGAGAAAAAAAGAACCCTTCCCATGGGGGATGGAACAGAATGAAGCCTTCAAAGAGATTAAGGTGTTGTTCCGAACCACCCCGGTGCTGAGATACCCTACGGAGAAGGGGCATTTCATCCTTGACACTGATGCGAGCAATGAGAGCATCGGGGCCGCATTGTCCCAAATCCAGGACGGAGTAGAGGTCCCGCTGGCGTTCGCTAGTAACAGTATGAACAAGGCACAGAGAAATTATTGTACTACCAAGCGAGAGCTGCTCGCAGTAGTGGTGTACACGAAGAAGTTTCGGCACTTCTTATATGGAGGGAATTTCACACTCCGTACCGATCATTCGGCCTTGAGGTGGCTCCTTAATTTTAAGGACGCCGAGGGAATGATTGGTCGATGGTTGAATCACCTCAGCGAGTTCGGACTGGAAAACTCTCATATCCAGCACCGAGCAGGCACGAAGCATATTAATGCTGACTGCCTGAGTAGACGTCCGGTACGCCGTTGTGTGCGTCCGGAGTGTGGGGATTGTGGTGCTCACAATGCTGTGGTAGCGAGTGTGCGTTTGCCTTATGATGGGTTGTTGCAAAACCTGTTGGATTGGTCCACCGACACTATAAGGACATACCAGATGGCCGATCCTACCATAGCACGACTGAGGGAGCTTGTCCCTACTGGGGTCTGTCCAGTGAGACCCGAAATATCACTGGAAAACCGTGAAATGCGACGTTTCTTGGCTCAGTTCCACGAACTGGAGGTCCGAGACTCGTTGTTGTGCAGGTGGAAGACTTGTCCCGGAAAGCGGAGGGTGTTACAAATGGTAATCCCTGCTGCTATGAGGAAAGACATCCTGTACTACTGCCACGGCCATTCCACTAGTGGGCATTTCGGAAAGAAACGCTCGTTGGAAAGGCTGAGTCGGAGATACTACTGGCCCGGCATGTCAGGCGACCTTTTAAGGTGGATCGAGACCTGTCCGGCCTGTTGTTTAGGCAAACCTGGTCCTGGATTAGGAAAATTGCCACTGCAACAAGAGCTATTCGGAGTGAGATTTGCTCGAATAGCTGTGGACATTATCAGTGGAGTTAAACCCACTCCAAAAGGTAATACGTGTATGATGGTGGTCTCGGACTACTATACGAAATACACCCGAGTGTACCCACTCGAGGATCATACCGCTGCTACTTGTGCGGAAGCATTGGTGAAGGGGTGGATCCTCCATCTGGGGGCTCCCTTGATGTTACATAGCGATCAAGGGAGAGAATTTGAGTCCAAACTATGGACAGCTATGTGCCATCAGTTGGCTATATGCAAAACTCGGACCAATCCGTACCGACCACAGTCCGACGGGCAGGTGGAGCGGTTCAATCGGACCTTGATCCAGGTTTTGAAGCCATTAGTGAACTCCCATATGGATGATTGGGATGATCAATGCGAATTTGTGGTGCATGCGTATAACAATACGGTCCACACTTCGACAAATTGCACACCGAACCTCTTGGTGTTCGGAGAGGACTTGATCATGCCGGCGGATTTAGTATTCGGGGTGGTAGGGATCAGTCCGGAAGCACCACATGTACGGTGCTGTTTGTGGAATCTCTACGAGAGAGGTTCAAATTTGCCTACGAAACAGTTAGGGCTCATTTGCTCAAAGCTGCGAATTGGCAGAAGGTGGGTTACGACACCGGATTGAAGTTGCGACGATTCGTAGTGGGGGATAGAGTGATCCGCCTACACGAACCGCTCTGCAACGTCAAGCTGGCGAATAACTGGGATGGACCACACACTGTGGTTAAATGTATCAGTCAAACGACTGTGTTGATTCAGTCCGAAGCAGGACGCATCCGGACGAGCCATGTGGCTCGGTTGCGTGCTTGGGCTGGAAGGGAGCTCACCCCGGAAACGGAGGTGGAGAAGGGAACTTCGGAGGCTAAATTTGTACCTTTGGAAGGGGTGTCAGTGGATACCCCTAAGAGAGTGGTACGAAAGAAGCTCCGGAAGACCGTGAAAAAGAAAGTCTCGGCAGGCGAAGGAAGAAGGGCACGGAAAACTAAAATCAAGGCTGGAGTTTTAGTTAAGAACGAGTGTCCTTCGGCCAGGTTACGAGAGGTGGACGGGAAACCCGTTCGGCGAAGCCCAAGGCTGGTGGCTAGAGGGGCTGTAACCTAGCTTGTTTACACAACGAGTGTGGTGTCCTGTGTTGTCCTATATGTTATATGTATGTTACCAACAGGGGCGCTCAGAGTCAAGAGGAAAAGAATGTAGGAGTGCTCCCCGAGGGTGGTGGACGGATAATCCGGTGGGGTAATCTTCGATTTCCCATAAATATCCACTAATACTCCTGATGAGCTCTTTATTCGAAGTATATTTTGACTTTTGTGAGCCGCCTACGTAGCAGTGTGATCCCCCGAGCCCGAGCTGCGGGCGGGAAAGGTCGTGACCTGATTAAACAGTAATTGGGTCACACCGGGTAACGGGATCGCGTCCAATCACGCGAGACGCTGCGCATGCGCTTTGTTTTAAAAACAAAAGCGAGGGAACGCCATATTGATTTTGGGCTCGCCCCGGTCAATAGCGGTGTTGGTCGGCAGCGGGGAAGTTGGTGTTTTGGACGGCTAGAAGAGGAGAAAAGTCAGTAAAAGAGTTGTAAGCAGTGAGTACTCTTTCCTGGTGCGTCTGAGACAAAGAGGGAGACGGGGAACTAGTGTTTTCCCCGTCAAAACTCCCGTCGAAAGACACTTTGCCGTAGTGAGGATGGCCGAGCAACAGCTCCGTCAATCCGAACTCACCGGACACTCCGAGGTGGCATCCGCCACCGAGGAGGCAATGGATGCTCAGAGCCCTAGTGGTGATGAGTTGAGCCAGACACTAGCGGATCTCCGTGTAGATCCGGCCGTGTCCCCGATCCGAAAGTCCCCGTCACCGGACGGCAGCGAGGACTCCGGAGTGCTGCAAGGACTCGCCTACACCCAGGTAGCGGCGGATCCTTCCGAGACGACTGCACGTCCCTCCCGGATATGCAGTCTCAGCATATCACCAAACCTCCAGAAGACGGTTGCTCGCAAACTGTCTATGGGGAGTGGGAGTGATTCCGACACTTCACGTCCGAGGACGCGCGGTGGGAAGGGTGCTACCCGAGATCGGTCCAAGTCGGCCGATACTAAGGCTAGTACCAAGGCTATCAAACACACTGGTGTTGGGAAGAAGCCTCCGGGAAAGGACGAGCCTAAAAAGCCCGCTCCGAAGAAGGAAAGTACTGCGAGTACGAAGAAGCCGGGTTCTAAGGCTGCCACTGCAGCGGCCTCCAAGGATCCGAAGACGGTTGACCCCAAGGCTCCTACTACGAAGGTGCCTAAGGGTCAAAAGAAAGCTGATCCGAAGCCTGGTGCTAAGGACCAGCCGGGGAAGGGGCCGACGTCCGACAGCACTAAAACTGTCAAGACTCCGGGCCCCAATAAGTCGAACCTACCGATCCCTGCCAAGGGGAAAGGTAGTGGGAAGGCAGTTGTAACAACAGCTGCTCCGACCCCAGCCGTTGACGTGTTGTCCTTCTCGCGAGGGCTGGACAATAGCTCAGCAGTAGCTGCTACAGCCGCTGCGATGGCTGGTACTAAAGGACATGGGGGAGCCCGTCCAAAAACGGTAGTTCCTCCCGAGGCACCTCGGACCGAGGAAGCTATGGATACATCATCTGCAGCCCATACGGTCCAGGTAGTGCAGGATGTGCTGTCTAGCATCACCTTCAACCTCCCGACTCCCCTGGAGCCAAGAAAGGAGGTACCCGTTCGGGTGGAGTTACCTCCTCCAAAAGAGGTACCCGTCCGAGTGGATACTCCTCAACAGTCTACCGAGCCTGCTCTGGAACCATCCAATACCATGGATATTTCAGAGGAAGCCGGGAAACTGGACCAGGCTGCAGGTGGTGGTCCGACTGGATCGGGGGTGCAAATCCTCGCTCCACACCAGCATGACGCATGGGAGAAGGAGGACGCCGACGTCCCATCCCTGCTCCGAGGTGCTATCATCGATCAGATGAGCGCAACAGAGGTCAGATCCTTCGATCTGATCCAAATGCGAACCTTCCGGGGGCTAGACGAGTTGTCTGCCAGGTTCCCGGCTTGGTTCCCAGATCGCTTAACGGCGGCCATGAACGATCTCAGCAACAAGTCAGAGACAGCTCGCTTAGTTGCTGAGACCGAGGGACGTCCCGAACTTATCGCGGCCTTGGAGTACGACCTGCAAACTGCAGCGGAATTCCAGACCGTGCATAACCGGCGGGAGAAGAGGAGACATCTGACGCCAGCAATGAAGCTGGCTCGGAGTATGGAGCAGAAGACCAAAGAGTCCATTCTGGATGCTACTCTGGAGGATGAAATGATCCAACAGAACACGGCCGCGGCTAGGTCTGCAGACACTAGTCGCATGGAAAAGGCCAATCGTAGGGACCAATACCTACGAGAGACCATCAAGGTAACCTCTCGGAAGGGGGGTCGATCCGACGAGGAGGTAGAAGCGGTTCTGAAGGGATTGGATGAAAATACAATCCCGGACGACGAACTTCAGGTTCTGGTCCGGAATGCACTCCGAGCCAATGCTGCAAGTGGGTTTAAGTACTTTAAACCCATGTGTGTGACCGACTGCGTCAAGGACAAGCGGGCCTCACACATTCCGGAGGAGGTGGGTCCTGACGGTCTCTCCGATGACGAGGAGTGGATTAAGACTGATCCACTCGATAAGTCGGTACAGTTGTACCACTTTGAGCTCCTGGACAAGGTCCGAAATGGTAGTACCAAATACCATTCGCCTTTCCAGAAAGCTAAGTTGGCATGGGCTATGGCTAGATGGCATCCATTTAGCAAGTGCCCCTTTGAGCCTTGTCTGAACATCGACGAGACACTGGAAACGCCCCGAACTTGGCCTAGCAAGGTTCGGTACGCAAGGCATATTACCCGCTATCATTTGCGTCACTACATGCGGTATGACTGCTTGAGTGTGGGTACAAAGCAGAGCAAGGGTTGTCCGAATGGTGGCTGGTTCTACACTAGAGCCGATATCATCAGGCATCTTGCTAAGCAGCACGGCTTGGCTCTGGAGATCGCGGCGGAACGCATCCAGACAGCCCATCAGGAAGTCTACTCCCATTTCGGTGTAGTGGGCCGAAATGAGAATCTCGAGGTGGATTTTGGCACCAACGAGAGAGAAAAGGTCCGGGTCTTTTACAAGGTAAACCCGGACGGCAACTACAACCGGGTTCCAGAAGGTGAGCTCTTCGATGAATTCGAGGAGTACCAGAAGCGTACCAGTACGCGAAAGGTGCGGCGCGCTCAGAAGAGACCTAGTGGGTCTTCGGAGCAGGCCGACTCTAAAAAGGCCAAAACGGATGAAAGGAAATCCGTTATGGAGAAGGCGGATCCGGGCTATAAAGGGCCGGCATTCACCTCTCATACGACCGACTGGAAGAAGGGTCCCCAGGGCAGGCCACCTCGGTCTGTTCCGGAGGATCCGAACTCCAGCACGATGGGGTCCTTCGCAGAGGAGTTCCCCGAAAATGAGATGGTTCCGGGTGATGAGTCGCAGACTCTAACCCAGACCGGTAAGACGAAGGCTCCAGCAAAGAAAACGCCGAAGCCAGTTCAGACCCTGGATCTCCCACCCGAGACCGCAGAGGAGGGGCGTCTAGTCTTGCGACTGAAGAGCCCTCCTTCGTTCCCTCCCGCCGACTTCACTTCCTATGAAGCCGGACAGGAGGCCTTCGGTCAATGGCAAGACAACTTTCATCGGTTGCTTGCTGACCTGAGTCAGGAGGTGGCGATGTTGTCCTTAAACACGGTGCATCATCTCCATCAGAGGGAGGTCGCTACCCAGAAGGCAGCGGCTACGGAGTCCGTACAGGAAGAGCGTGAAAACGCTCGGACTGAACGATGTGCTGCTAAAACCGAAAGGAAGAAGCAAAAGTTGGCAGTTAAGAACGCCGAGGAGAAGCTGGACCACGAACGTCGTCGGTTCCGAGACTGCTTCGCGCATGAAATGCACGAGTGGGATGGAACTCGGGCTCAAATCGAGCTCTGGCTCCAGGAGCTGACTCTGGCGGAAGCTGCGTCGGACTCTGAGGAGGAAGAGGAGCCGGCTAAACCCGGTTCCGAAGACGAGTCGGACTCCGGATAGGATTATCCTATTCTAGGAGCCGATTAGGAGAAAGGGGGGGTATTCTAAGTATACCAACCCTACAAGCAAAACCCTTATAAAGGGTTTAGGAGTGTCCGGACAGAGAAACGCGGCAGGCTGGCTACGCAAGGATCCAGTCTGCCAGGTGGTACTGACGGAGGAGGACAAGGAGATCCGGAGGGGACGCTGAACTCGGGACTGGAGCACTTTACCAACATGGATCCGATACACGATGTTTTTTTATATAAACTCTGGATATCAGGACCGAGTGCTCCTAATTATAAGTCCGAAGATCGCCTGGAGGCAGGACTATTTTTTTTTTTCTCTAATTATCACCTAAAAAGCTCCCGAGCATGAGCTATGAACTTTCTCGTTCCGGTGAGTAAGAGCTGAACGAAGTAGGTTCTGAAAGCCGGGCGGAATGCAACACCATCAACAGAGGATCCGGATCTTCGCTACAAAACCACGTATGATGTCTTTTTGTAATAATACTTTAATATGTCTTTAAACCCTTAAAAGAAGTGATATTGTTTATCACTTATAAGTATTATTCGTTACGAGTTTAATTAGCTCGGGGTCCTGAAGGGACGAAATTTTTTTACTGTGATATTGTACTTTTTCAAGTGTTTGTATACTATATGTATAGATTAACTCCATCTATCCTAGGGAATGGGGCGTAATTGTCATTACGGTCTATATATGTAGAAATGTGTGTAATTAATACCTTTTTGTGTTCAACAGTAAACGTCATATTGTTTGTAAGGTATAACTTTAATAAACCCCTAAGGTGGTATTTATAAGATAATGCCAGTCCGAAGTGTTTTCGGACTTTAACCTTAATTAATTTTTTACCTCCCGGTTATTATCTGGTAGGGGGTAGTGTAGGGGCTAGGGTTATACGGGTATGTTATATGACGAGTGCTGTTGGATGTTGTGTTGCGAGCTCAGTCCGAACCCTTCAGTCCGACGGTAGGTGGCAGCACCTACCCCGGGCTTGGGGTATGGACAGAGGTCGCTATAGGCTTCCGGTCTGCGTGTGCGCGCGCAGGCTGGCTGCCTATATATACCCAGCATCTGACGGTACTCGTCGGTTACTCTGAGCCACGCTGGTAAGGAGACCCCGTGATCATTACGGCTGATTCGCCTACTGACCCGTTCCGAACTCTATAGGGAGTTCGCACACATAGATACTGCTTGTCTAGGTTTTCTGAATAAACCCGATTTGCAACCTGTAACACTTGATCCGAACTGTGTCGACTTTGTTCTTTAATTGATACTCTACCAATATCATAAAGAGACAAAGTATCGTTTATTACATATGTTTACCAATGCATTTATTTTTGATAATTGTGTGAGCTTTACCCTGTAGCAGTACCTAAATGAATAGACACAAACAACAACAAATATTTAGAAGCCAGGTGCAGCCCATTTAAGGGGTCTTGTGTGGATTAAATATGCACTTTTTATATGCAATCCTGAGCAAAAGTATCAATAGCAAGTAATTCCACCTAAAATTTCAATTATAGGTTAGTATTGTCGATTATTTGAACCGTTCAAAATATGTGGTTCAAGGTGCCCCAGTTGGTGGGTCAACCTACTCTGTGTATGGGTAGCAGCAAAATTCAAATTCCTCAGGAAATAATATGATTCACTTGGCACTCTAGCATCTTCTGCAGAGCTACCAATGCCCATCTCGATCACGACCCTGTTCTTTGCCATGATTGTGGGCATGTTTTTGCTGGCTGCCCTGCTGCACCTCCCTGAAGCCTACTGCCTGCTGCACGGTGTGTGGTACCTGTGGTGTCTACCTGTTGGCTTCATCATCCTCCTGGCCTACAGTATTGCCAACCTCACTGACCGCTCTTGGGGCACTCGTGAGGAGAAGACCGTGGCCATAGCAGGAGGAAAGTCAGGTGCCAGTGGAATATGGAAGAAAATCCTAAAGTTCTTCAAGTGAGTAATAACTTATAATTATTTTCTCATGAAAAGTAAAATACAGCCATGACACTGATTGAAACAGAAAATTTATATAGCTGAGATGTTTAATAACCAGCACACTGTCACATATCTGCATATTTCTTGGCCCTGTGATGTCATCAAAATGGCGATAGGCAGGGGTTAGTTTACATTTGTACGGCATGGAAAAGGATATTTTAGTCCCCACCTCCACCCTTATCACAATTTGAATCGAAAAAGGAGTGAAAAAACTGAAAGGACCACACAATTGGGTCTGTTGACAGGGTTATCTCACTTATTGACAGTCGGATGGCATTCCACTCAGCCTACAGCTAACTTTCGTGTGTACAGGGATGCTCTACTCTAGGGTCATGGGCTAGTAGTCTTGGATCATGTAATGAAAACATAGCACTGCTTTTGTGTTCCAGAGCTTTTGTTTTAGGAATATTTTAGTATAATGTATTAAATTGAAATACACTGTAATATTGCATAACAGAGCCAACATGAACCTTACATAAATCCTGGAGAAAGCATTTTTTGCTTACTCTGATATAACCTTTGCTTCAGCTGCTGTATTCCTGGTAATGAAGTACAGGAGAGTGCCAAAAACCAAAAACAAGACATAGATGACTGCAATGAAGATTGCGTAGACGGAAATGAGGACATTGGAAATGGCAACATGGATGCTGTAGATGAAAAGAGTAGATTACTCAGAGTAGTCAAAGGCAAGGGCAAAAGCACCAAGCCAAGGCCAGGTGAGAGACTAATCACGACAACACCTCTGTATATCTAAATTAGCCTAATAATGTGGCGTATTCTGTGTTAATGATAGCATATTGCCTTGCAGTAGCATTTGTTGTCATGATGCATCAATGCAGTCCAGGTGGATGAATCACCAGTGTTGCATTTGTGCATCATGCAGAGTTGGCATATGGTACTTAAAAGCTGCACTGGTGAGTTACTCACCAGGACAGCATGTATGTATCATTACAACATTGTGCCGCCCTTAAAAGATAAAACCTTAAATGTATATGCTGGGTCCCAGAGCGCTTATCCAGTTTCCGGTTCCACTACAAGGAGACGGGACATGAGACCTGCAAGATATCTGAGTGGCTACCGGGGAACCTGAGGGTAGGTGCTATTCTTCTTTTATCAATCCAAGTACACCTCCACATGGATCTCCTTCATGCAATTATCATTGCATGTACTCTCTACCAAATTATGACAGAAGCATCTTGATGTGAAGTGGATAGTACAAAGAATTGTAAACTGTCATGTGTGGCAATCTGTGTGAGGATCTGACAGCAAAAATACAGTGTCTTTTTTATAAAGTATATCTAATTGTTGAAAAAATCCCAGATGGTCATGGGACACCTACAAATCATAGTATTGTTACTTATTGTTGCATTATAACAGGCCTGAGATATTCCCAATTGAGGCCATTATATATTGGTATGTATGTCAGTACTATGGGCTTCGCCAACCTGTGTTTTGGTAGCAGTAAATTATGTAAAATACTCATCATTTATCTATTTATTCAAAATTTCTTTTTCTGTGCATTTTCTCTTGTGGCTTCCCAGAGTCAGTATGCAGGTGTGCTGGAGGATGCTGGATATGATGACACATCCTTCCTGATTGGCATGACGGACGCTGAACTTTTGACGTTGGGAGTGAAGGTCAAAGCTCATCGCCAAGCATTGTTGACAGAGATCCGCACCCTTGGAGAACCAGATATAGAACCCTTTGTACCGGTAAGGGAAACTCCACACATCTGTGAGACAGGTTAAATGGTTATGTGATGTAAATTGGAATGACGTAACATCGTTAATGCATTGTCTACCGATTGAGTATTATCATGTACGCTGTTTTATGACACCACAGATGGCACCATCTGTTGAGACCCCTGGCAACTGGCCACAGCTGTGTTTTGTTTATATGCAAGTCATAGTCATAGAGATTGGGCCAATGTGAACATCTTTGACTGGGTGCCATCTTTGACCAGGTTACGTCCTTGACTGGGTGTCATCTTTGACCAGCAAGATTCAAAAGGGCTGAAATGGGGGCTATGTACACTGAAATGCCGGGAAATTTGTTATATATAGTGTCAACATATCAATTAACCTATTCGACCCATTTCTGTCTATATACATAGTCCCTATATTTGCCTTTTCCTTGCTAACGGGTCAAAGATTGCACCCGGTCAAAGATTGCACCCGGTCAAAGATTGCACCTGGTCAGAGATTGCACCCGGTCATAGTTGAAAACATTGGCCGTGTTCTTGAGACACAGCCACGTATGTATGTATATGATAAAATGATGTCCCCACAAAATTGATAGATCATGCACAGTGTTACTGTAGTGTTATTATTTCCCAGGAAACAACAAAAGATTGGCTGACAGCGATCGGACTGTCTCAGTACTACAGTAACTTCAGAAAGATGCAGATTGTCAGTGGTCGGCAGCTCGAGATTCTGAAGACCATGTCACAAGAAGAAATCATGAAGGAGATTGGTATTCTTAAGCACGGTCAGTAGAAAGATATAGATATAGTCAGTGTTAGCTCAGTCCATTAGCTTGAACAAAAGGATCACCAGTGCAAAATTAACAAGTTTCTCCTAATAGAAGAAGAAACTAGATCTTAGACAATTTCAGCATTGTACCTTTGTGTATCATTACGGATGTTTCTGAATTAAAACATAATATATACCAATATACTGTAAAATCTAAGTTTTGGATACCGAACAAATAATTAGGCTAAAAAATGTCTCAGCTTTGCCCTACTTATTTTGAAATGCTCACCCTACCTAGCTTTCTTCCCCGCCATATTTGGATTTTTTTCTGGAAAATAATTTTTGAACTGGAAATATGGGACCCGTGCACTATTTTGTGGACAAGAAAATGCTGAGACTAGTCTATATTGAAAAAAGAGATGGGTATCCATAGTGCAAAGATTCAGGATACAAGTCATAAAGTCAAGGTCCACAACAGCAGAATCACATACCGTTGGGTGTTTTATGCTGCCATGGTCTTGGGCATAAGGCCATATAGTAAAGAGTTAGCCTTAGGCCACCTCATTTTGATAACTTGGTTTTCAGGCTTTTACAGCAAATATTTCGGGTGGAGGGAGGGTAAAACAAAGAGCTGCCCACATGGGGAGCTGGGTCACAAAATTTCCCAAGAGGAAAAAAAAGATGTTGAGTCAGCATATAACCTTTCAGACCCTAGCTTTATGTACACGCTGCATATATGGGAGTTAAGCCAAATGATAGTTAGTGACCTCTTCACTGACATGGAACACTATGACAGGAGGGGTGGGGACGTTGCTCCAGTACCTTCTGTGTGAATAATGCAGATATGATTGCCATTAAAGGTTGCACTAAGGAGGTCTATTTTATATATCTTGGCCTTATCCCTATGCAAAAAACAATGTGTATACTCCTAAATTACAATTCTTGCAGGTCTTGAGTTACATTATGAACCGTCTTCAATGAAATACTATCATTATGTTATCTTCAGGTCATCTCAAACGACTCTTATTGGCAATAGAAAAACTGAGATACCCCACTGAATGTAAGTTATTAACTATAGAGGACACTACCCACGGCATAATGTAATACATGTACCCAATTTTGTTTCATTTCATTGACAAGCCTTTAAATGTGTAGGTGATTTCTATTTTGCGCATACCCACTGAAGATCCTATATATCTTACAGAATATATCATGCAGAAAAGATTTTCGGCTCATATAAAGAAAATGCAAAAAACTTTTGGCTTTTATGGTAATATTTAAATGATTTTCCTCATGTCGGCAACAATAAATCATGATTTTTCTCCACAGCTGAGATGTTGCAAGGGCAGGTAAAGACCAAACTGGAGCTGCTCCCCACTGGTTCCCTTGGTGAAAGGGAGAACACCTTCTGGACTGACCTCAGACAAAAGAAGCTCCTCCCCACATCCACAGCCTTCTCTGATGACTATGAACTTAAAGGTATTTTTTCACATCTTCAATGCAAACTGGTTATATAGAAAGATCACCTGATTTGGATTACAGGAGGATTTCCTTTTGGTCAGATGATTTTGTGACAAATATATATATATGACAAATAATACAATAAGAGACTTTTGGTGATTCCTGGGAAATAGTTATCAAATGATTGGAAACATTTACCAGTCAAAATACATGTATAAAACGGATATACATCTAAAACTATGCTTTACCACTGATTGGCTACAGAGAAGCTGTCGGAGCTGCGTGACTCGGCACTGGTGGTGTTCGGGGTGGCTAACACCATCTGGATCATCCTCATCCTCAGCTTGGTACCTCACAGTCAGCTCGACCTCCTTGGCACCAATGTACTGGGTATGGACAACTTTAGGCATTACCACTCTATCATATTTCCACATAGTAGGCCTACCTGCTTACATATCTTTTGTTCACTTGTCTTCAGTTAAAGTAAGTATTATTGTTTAATCTTGTGACCTGTCAAAGAGACTCAACCATATTGATTCAATTATACTTGTCTAGAAGTGGCATTAAAAGATTGTACAATGGGCCTTTGCAGGCCTTTCCATCTTTGATAACGTTATCCTAAAAGACTCATATGTTAGTCACCAATGCTCTGTTTGTAAATTCAACCAATCAGGTTTGGTCTTCCTGATCGTCTTTGGACTCATCTTGGTTGTGCAGTTCTTCACCATGCTCATACACCGCCTGTCCACCTTTGTCCACCTCATCGCTCGTGCCCCACCAAAGTGTGGTGACCCATACAACATCAACTGGTCATGGACAGACAATGGTCCCACAGTGTCTCCCTCTGTCCGCAGGCACACCAACATCTTTGAAGAGACTTTAGATTCTGAACCTGGGTCCACATATCAAAGACTACTACAAGAGGACAATGACATTTTGGAATAGGAGGCAAACTACGGTAATAATGGCTAGGAGGAAACCCTTACTTGGGACGATGGAATAAGGGAGAAATGTATATAGGATGGCAGATAATCAATGAATACACTTGAGAATCAATCTTGTGAATTATTCAAGTCTTTAATTGGGCAAAGTATTCTAAAGCAGAAATGGGCGGGGAGGTAACTATTGGAGAGGCCTTCTCCAGGTATGGAGATACAGATGGCTCATGCTGAACACAATGACATGGAATAAAGGGAAAACTATTTGCCTGTAAGATGTCTACCAGACGGTTGCACAGGCGCGATAGGAAATGTTTTTTTTTGGATTTCATATTATATTTCATAATATGTGTTAGAATGTGTGCAGGCCTAATGTAAATAATATTAGATTACTTGCATATCGATCATAGTTCTAAGGCGACATTGTAAGAACCCCACAATTTGAATGTTTTTGGCAGTGTGATAAAAAAGCATTTTAGCCATGCTCATACCAACAATACAATATCTACATAGCCTTTGAATTACCGAAAAGTGTTTTTAAACAAAATTATGATATTTGTTCATAAATCATGCCGCGACAATGCCTTGTTGATATTCATTCACATCAAGGTGCCCACGTCATTTTTTTGTAATCATTTATACCCTCTCAGCAGACAGCTTTCACAAGACGACCCCATAGTTTGGCAAATATAGTATACAAGCCAATTTGGGCATATTTGAGAATAATTACTTTTAGGACACCCTCTAACAAACTGACAACCTAATATGACACTTTGAGGGTAACCTGTAAGTCGGATTTATAAAAAGATACCCCTAAACCCTGGCCTCTGTGAAGGAATGTATGCTATACATGTGTGTGGATACTATAATCAAAGGCCTAATCCACTCAAGACTGTAACCATGACTATTTTAATATGTAAACAGAACAATATATGTCTGCAGTTATCAGCTAGTTAGCATTACCAGACGAGTGAGATATTGTCATTATGTTGTAGTTATGGTTTTATGTATGCGTTATATACAGTATTGTAATCTACATGGACCTGCGTTCAGAGGGGGTGCAGAGGGGTCCCCCCCCCCTCAGGTCGGAAAGTCGCCGAAAGTACGGGCCCTTACATCACAAAGTCGCTTTTTAGACCATTAATATGCTATCTTTTTTTTCAAGCGTCGCCAGGTCGCTTTTCATATTGTACTGGAAAACAGCCCAGGTCGATAGATCGCCTTTGAACCCTCTGGAGCCACTTCAGAGAACAAACCCAACCTCTCACGAGAGCTGCTAGTACCAGCGTCCATGTGGTGGTTGTGGGGCGAGTGGCCTTCTATTATATGCTTATATAACACGTGTGACTAGAGATGGCACTACTGGGCCAAAGAAGTTAAGTCCTGGTTTCATTGCCGGAATCATTCTATTTTTCTTCAATTGTTTCCCCGAGTTCAGCATGTTTTAACGTCGTAAACAAAATAATGTTGAGATGCTACCAGTACATTTCAACAATGAAGAAATTGGAAGATCTGTATCTGGCCTTGTATACCCGCTTTAATAAAATTGAATACTCAAGTCTGATAGTGTTCTGTTGTCTCTTAGTTGATACTGGTATCAAGTGTAACACGATACCGCCTGACTTCATTAAAACATCTTCAGCCAATTTTTTCGCGCCTATGGCCGCTATTACCTGTCTGTTAGCTAAACACAGTACTATAGAGACCACGCGGGCTTGCCCATTCCCCCTAAGCTGGTTAAACTGCTAAGAAGAAACTTGGGTGAAAGTGCGAAAAGAAATTGGTTTTCCTGGGGCGAGAGACTTAAACTATACACTGAAAAACTCTGGAGAGCTCTGGAGTCCATAAGGTCGTCTTACAAGACGACCCTAGGGTCTTCTAAGTGAACAGCATAGAATCAACTAGCTTCAACTCGTCAAATTGACAACTTGCCAAGTTACCATCCCACAAGATGACCCTAGACTTGTCAAGGTCGTCAAACTAGATTAGCCACAGCTGGGGCTCATCATTGCATAAGGGTGGTAGGTCTATGGTTTCAAATGTATGAGTTTGGTCTGGTTCCAGATGACAAGATTATTTTATCAATTTGTTTATATATATAACCACATATAGAAGTGATATTTAATACACTAGTGCCATCAAGGGTTCACATAATGTATCACCAAGTCTTTACTGAGAATAGGCTACTCTCCAGCAATGGACTGTAGGCTTGTGTGTATAATACCAATATAAGATGCATGCACCTACTTGTGCCCTGGTAGAAGACACAAAAGAGGTGTCTTCATTCTACACATGTGCTCTATTTTTTAAATGTTGTCAAAAGTATGCATTCTTTACATTATCTTACTTTTTCCCTAGATACTTCACATAATCCTCCATATTAACATATATGTATTGTAATACTCAGTATTATATCAACATAGGAATTAATCAATTTGTTCCCAAGGGTACATATTTATGCTATAGGTAATGGCCACCTACAGGGAGAATGGTGAATCACTTTTAGACAAGTTTAGGGCGGCTCTAGATGGGTCTTCTTACTGATCGGTTTTGCTTGCCAACCCCTCTCCTTGTCAAATTGACATGGCAATGCCAGGTTTGCCGACTCTGGATTTTTTCTGTGTAGTATAGTTTTGGAGACATGTATCTCTCTTCTTTTCCCGAGAGAATTCAAGAAAATAATACATAGGACCTATATTTTTAAAATAAAGTCATAAAATGCATGCATGTTAGACGAGTTCATTTATCTTATACACGACTGATTAATTGAAACATGTATCTTGTTCCTTATCAAGAAATGTTTATTGTTAAAATACCAAAGGTTTGTATAGGACCGGCAGGCTTTTTATCTTCAAACACAACAAAACAGAGAGGGCTTAGTTTTATCATTTTATTCAACAGTTTCTACCCTATCCCTAGGTAATAATGGGTCAAGATAACATTATAATATCTCCGAACAATCCATATTTTCCCCTGTGGAGCAGCTATAATAACCACTACCAGAATATATCATACCTTTCTATGCCCTCTCTTAAAACTATAAGTTTTCCGCATTCAATAGTATGCGTAGTTTACTTACTACTAAGAAGCAATATGATCCTTCATACCTGGCAATCTTATTTTCTGACTAAAGGCTATTATTCCTCTGTTTAGTATAGATGACGATGATTGCATAAGAATCCTACTTAAAAGCACATGCACCACAACGTCTGATTGCTGAGCACAGTGTAGTTATATGATTACATTCATACTGTTTTATCTGTTATTTAAAGTGCTTTAAAGAATTATCCTTATCCACTAAAGTAATCTGTGGCCCTTTGCAGTAAAAGTCCTCTTCATTTGACATTGAATATGGGTAACCCTTATTTACTATGTGTACCCCCTATTCACGCTCATTGTCCTCAGTAATAGTTGGCTGATGTCTATTGTCTCCACTACTTGGTCGGTGACCGTGCTCAGAATCCAAAGTCTCTTCAAAGATGTTGGTACGCCTGCGGACAGAGGGTGGCACTGTGGGACCATTGTCCGTCCACGACCAGTTGATGTGGTAGGGGTCACCACACTTTGGCGGGGCACGAGCGATGAGGTGGACAAAGGTGGACAGGCGGTGTATGAGCATGGTGAAGAACTGGACAACCAAGACAAACCCAAAGACACTCAGGAAGGTCAGACCTGTATGGTGGAAGAAATAAACAGAGGAATCAAGACCTATTATTGCTATGTCTATTCATGAAAGTCATTCATTATGATGGCAAGAGGGCATTAAAAATATCATCATCCTAAGATATTTTTGATTGGGGAAAAATTAAATAGATACCATATCATGTCAAAACAGCGAGTTGGGCCACACTTCTCTCTAGCAAAGTCTTAGAGTCAATTACTAGAAGTCAAACACTGTCACACCCAGGGGACCGTCATCAAGGAGGTAGTCAGCTCTCCTGGAGCGGCGGACAGTACTTACAAAAGAGCTAATACAAATGTACTTATATAAGGGGCTTATATTATATAGTTCTATTTATTGTGTAAAGGCATAACGCTTTCAGTTATCAAAGTAAATACAGTAAACACTCATGTACAAAATTACCCAAAAAAGTGTTGATAGTGCATAAATTCACTTTGATGCAGTAAAAGTGTAAGTGTCATCCTTACCCAATGCATTGGTGCCCAGGAGGTTGAGCTGACTCTTAGGTACCAGGGTGAGGATGAGGATGATCCAGATGGTGTTAGCCACCCCGAACACCACCAGTGCTGAGTCACGCAGCTCCGACAGCTTCTCTGTAACCAAGCAGCAAACACGCATATTTTTAGATGATCTGCTGAAGTAGGCCTATATAACTGTGCTAAAATCATCATCTAAAGCTCTTTGTCTACTATACATGTTCAAGTATATCAAATGTTCTATAGACTCACCAAGGTACCTAGACATATCTATCCTGTATAATCTTAAAACATGCATATCCTGCATAATCTTGCGTGTGTGTAATCTTGAAATGAGCATATCCCGCAGAATCTGACATCTGTAGCTCCTGTATACTCATAGGTGGCATTATCACTAGCTTTCAACGACAATGGGAGATTGAGCCATAAGTATAGAAAAACATAGCCATAAGTATAGAAAAACATATAATAAAGAAACGGGATGTTCTGGGCCACAGACCCTGATATCTCCACTTTACACTTTATACGTAATGTAATAGGTGGCACCACCTTGCATATATATTATGTATTCGACACAGATGTTGGGTGACGTCACAGTCCTGACATAACATGATTGTATGACGGATGCATATCCTCCAGGGCATTTACAGCAAGTGGGGAGGGGACAAATACATAAAAAACGGAGTTATGAGACATTACCTTTAAGTTCAAAGTCATCAGAGAAGGCTGTGGATGTGGGAAGGAGCTTCTCGTGTCTAAGGTCAGTCCAGAAGGTGTTCTCCCTGTCACCAAGGGAACCAGTGGGGAGCAACTCCAGTTTGGCCTTCACCTGCCCTTGGAACATCTCAGCTGTGAGGCAGAATCATGAATATAAATGAGATTATTGTTGACAAAATAGTAGCAGTAAGGACATTTAGATGGTAAAATTTCTACACTGTATCTGTATTCCCCAATCCAGTAGGCTATTTTTCATCAATGGCACTCTTATTTAGGTTTATACAGAGAATATGTATATCAGAGCATTGAAATCCCGAAGCTTACATGTATACAATTTGAAAATATTTTTCAGGTGAGCCAAGCCAAATGAGAAATTGCGATGTGGGGCCCAAAGGTATATTGTATTTTTTAAATGCAGTCTTGGTGATGTTTTGGGCGAATTTTCTATGACTTGTGTTTGTGGATGGCTGTGGAACTTAAATTTTGTTTTGTTCAAGATACCTAGATAGTTATTTACTTACATTCAGTGGGGTATCTCAGTTTCTTTATGGCCAATAAGAGTCGTTTGAGATGACCTGGAAAAAAGCATTTAGTAGTTCTCAATTAGATTCTCATCGTAGTTGATAGCATCACCTGATAAGGCCTACTTTGGTCGAAACGTTGTGATCTGTTGAATATGAAATGGTAATAAAGGCAACTTTAAACAAACTTTCTGTCGTTCTAGTTGTGTCTATTATATGCAATATATTTGGTAATATATAGTATAGAATATAATAAAGTGGAAATGTATAACAGTCTATAGAGTGTATCATAATAGCATTACTTCCAGTAGAATCTAGAGTTTTTTTAAAGCCTAAACATTCACACCCATCTGTGGTCAAAGTCAGTGTGCTGTCAGAAATGACGTTGCGTTATAGCTTCATTCTACCAGAGCTATCAAAAACAATTGTTCAAAAATCGTTTTGTTCATTTTGGTAAGGCTGGTAAATAAACTGACCAAGCTTAAGAATGCCAATCTCCTTCTTGATATCAGCTTGTGACATGGTCTTCAGAATCTCCAGTTGCCGACCGCTCACAATGTGCATCTTCCTGAAGTTATTGTAGTACTGAGACAGTCCGATCACTGTCAGCCACTCTTCTATCGTTTCCTGAAAGAAAGGTGCCATGAACTAGAAATTAGGTCTGGGTAGTATTTACCAAGTGCAATTATTACATTAGTCGAATACATACCATGCATGATAATATTTCTAAATAAAATAAAGTTTCACCTTTTATTCATTTGCATCATGCATGTGTGTCTACAGATGTTCTTTTTCTTATCAAATATTGACAGGATAATTCGAAATCATATCATAATAAAAGGAAAATATAGATTGATAGGTCCCAGTAGTTTTATTTGTTGTTATTATTTTTGTGGTTTCTTTATGATCTCATAGGTGTCCATAACCAACCACAACAACGCCCCCGACCATGTGGTGACCCGACATAGGCAACAAAGTAAATATATTGTCTAGGATGTGCATTGACACACATGGACTATCCCTATAGGATAAATAAACAATATGATAATGATATATAGGGGCCTCGATCCGAGGTAGGTGACAGCATGTGACATGGCTTCAACCTCCACACCTCTATCCACCCACTCACCACCCACTTACGGTCTGCCTAATGATATCGTAGAGGTTATTCAATAGCAATACTCGAATAAAAATAACAAATGAGTACTATTTTGTTAAACGTTATGTGTTAATTCCCACCATGATAACGACTGTCATGATGTTGAGGCCAATCGTTTCTTATTCATTGTTGGCCTAAGCCTAGTGAGAAGTAGATGAATCAAACCTATATAATATTATGAAATTTTAAGTTTATGTATTATAGTCCTAAGAAAAAACCTACTTGAAATAAATTAAATCATGGATGTGACCAAATCCCTGTAAACATTCAATTCCTAACTATTTGTAATACACGGTTATCTTTAACATTTGGAGCTTCAGAAAAAAGAATAAACATGACGTCCAAAAAACGATTGGCATCAATAGAAAAAAGCTTTCAAACTCAAAAAAAATAATCTTAGGCACTGTCTCAGATGTGTGGGGTTTCCCTTACTGGAACAAAGGGCTCTATATCCGGTTCTCCCAGGGTGCAGATTTCAGCCAGCAGTGCTTGGCGGTGAGACTTGACCTTAACTCCCAGGGTCGTGAGTTCAGCGTCCGTCATGCCGATCAGGAAAGATGTGTCATCATATCCGGCGTCCTCCAGCATGCCGGCATACTGATTCTATAGTGCCGGGGGAGATATACGTTAGACTATGTATTTATGTCTGTATCTATGAGACTAATAATTATCAAGGCAAGAGAAGTTATTATAGTTTATACATTATAGATTTTGCATATCATAATTGTATCATATAAATTATAGCTTGCTCTACATTGCAGGTAGGATCATATGTACTCAGGATAAATAGTTGATTCAACCTACCCTCAAGTTCCCCGGCAGCCACTCAGATACCTTGCAGGTTTCATGTCCCGTCTCCTTGTAGTGGAAACGGAAACTGGCAAAACGTTCTGCAACACAAAGTTTATAGGGGTTTTATGCATGTTCATAACTTCTTGTACATTCAAAGATATAACAACTATTTGTATGGTCAATGTGTAAGGAAAGACAGATAGACTATAGCCATATTCACAGATTCAAATCTGTAACCTGAATGGTGATGTATATGATTTATTGAAGAAATGATCTATTTTAATATGATAATGTGGTGTCGTCATGGATTGCATTATAGATATCTATATGGATATTAAAGGTGACCAAGTGCACTGACATGTTTGCAGTAAAAAGGTCAGAAAATTTATTGCACAGATAGAATTAATAAATGTTTAGGCAGTTCAACTATATCTTTTACATGGCACCAGCTAGACACTACGACCCCCTCTAAGACACAAAACGATAGTGCAAGGAAACCAGATATGTTAAGCTAGTAATCAGTCACTTACCTGACTTTGACTTGGAGAATTTACCCTTGTTCTTAGCTGCACTGGAAGATTTCTTCCATCTACTCTGTGCCTTCTGTGGTTCTGATGCTTCCATGTCAGCATTTCCAGTCTCATCACTTCCTTCGTCATCATCGTCTTCGTTGTCATCATCGGTGCATTGTGTTTGGGTGCCGGCACTGTCCTGTACCTCATCATCAGGATGACAGCAGCTGTAGCAAAGGTGATGTGATTTAAAAAATATGTAATTATTGATTCCTTTTGATTAAGGTCCGCATAATGACCACTCCCTAATCACGCACCCTGGCCTGTGTGTGTATCTATCAACCCTGTTGAGCCAGCATAATTTCTAAATACAGGCCTGGCGAGTTACTTGGCTGGTATCATCAGATTTTCACCCATGAACACCTGGAGAAGCTTCAGTACTAAATTGATGAATCTGGCATTTATACAATACAATTCTAAGCAATCTTAAGCAGCACTTACTTGAAGAACTTTAGGATTCTCTTCCATATTCCGCTGGCACCTGACTTCCCCCCTGCTATGGGTACTTTCTTCTCCTCACGAGTGCCCCAAGAGCGGTCAGTGAGGTTGGCAATGCTGTAGGTAAGGAGGATGATGAAGCCTGCAGGAAGACACCACAGGTACCACACCCCATGGAGGAGGCAGTAGGCCTCGGGGAGGTGCAGAAGGGCAGCCACCACAAACACCATTACTATCAATCCCAGGAACAGCGACGTGACGGAGACTGGCATAGGGAGCTCGGGTCCACCTGCAGTGCCAAGAGAAAGCATGTAGCCATTCAAATTCACCTTAAGACATTATTGACCTCCATACAATATGTCTGAATACAATATATTCCACATACATATATGTAAGTCATGTATGGATGGGTTTTAATTTGTACAAAGCATTTTTTGCAGTAAAGTACAAGATCATTTTAGTTTGCTCCGTACTTTTACTTATTTCCTCAGTCCATCAAATAGGTAATAATCTTTTTGGGTTTCTGCTGCATCCAAAATAGATTGCCATTCGAATTTCAATGAAACCTTGCTTCCTGAAACTTCAAGATTTACTTACTTGGTAAAACGTTAAGAGGATCCAAGTTGAGTGTTGAATTTGTCGTGGCCTGGTTTTCTTCAACCATCTGTACCGCTGTCCCCACTGTTACGGCAGCCATTACAAATGCACCCAGCACTGTTAGAACCTTAGCCACCTAAAATTGAATCAAATTTACACTAAGATGGTTTGATTAACTAATTCCTTCTGGTTCATTGATATAATTACAGTGTGCTATACATAAAGATTGACCTTGTAACTTTGCTTCTACCAATAAATAATGCAGGTGTTTGGATGTAAGTCCTAGGATGGATATACAATCATGATAGTGGCTATTTCATGGTAGATGCCCTGCGAGCTTGGCGTGAGGCCCGTAAATGTCTAAGGTATTCCAAGTGTGTAGGATTCTGGATGAGGGGCAGAGGGTAAAGTTACAGAGGAGATATGGTGGGGAGGACATGGTAGGAAGAAGTCCTAACCACCCTGACCAAAGAGAGAGTCTATATTCCTAAATTATGCAATGACCATTTACCTTAAGTTGCATGTCAGGTGAGGCAAACAAGCAGACAGCTACATATCCAGCAGAAATGATGTACATGAGACTGACGGTGATGTACTGGGAGACATTCCACGCATAGTACACCCCACCAGACATAACCAAGATACAAACTGCTGGACTGATCTGTAAAGGACAATTCAATCTGTCAGATTAAACCTCCTGTATTATACAACCTTTTTCTCCACATTTTTTCTTGAACTGTAATCAATGGCATCGTTGAAACAGCAAAAATCAACATAAACATATTCAATGGGTGGAACACCCCAGCAGAATTAATCATTATTGATGTATGTAATGAAATGGTTAAATACAATTTCAAAATCTCAAAAATGTGCGATCCAAGTTATTTCATTAGTTCTTTTCTGCACTAAAAACAATAAAAGATTTTAACCCTTGGGAGTCGGGGGCAGACAACTATTTCAACCCTATGATCACATCTAATGCGAAGTTACACTTACCAGAGTAGAGAAGAGCAGGATGGCCTGGTATATAAGGAACAGGATGGAGATTTTGTTGTTGAAGTAGTAGACAGTCTTCCACTCTGCGAGAAGCAGGGCAAGGTTGGCCAGTGTTGAAGGGACCCATCTCCTGCGCTGTTTGAAGAACTCATCAAACTCCTCTGGGCAGTAGGTGTAGTTGTCAGCGGCTGCACTGTACTCCAGCCTCCAGCCACACTGTACCTACATGGGGAGAAGGCAACATGAACTTTAATATGCAAAGGGAATAGATAGACTGCATGCTCCATCTTACTCCACGAATTAATGCCAGGCCGTAAACGAGTGGTGTACGATAGACATGTATGTAAATCAGTAAATCATGTTCATTACATGTTTTATACTCTATGAATTAGACAAAAAAATAAGCATTTAAACTACTTTTGCATCATAACGTCTAGGCCATGGAATACAGCACTAGTGTACTCTATGGGGGCATGGACTATGAACTTTAACATAGAGATGGCCGTATCAGCCACAGACAGTAGCAAGGGTGGGCAATAGGAGGTAGAAATAAAGAGTAATAAATGCTCACCAGTAGGGTACACAGCCACCTGTCCTCCCCCATGTCCTTGGTCAGGAATTCAGAGGCATGGGTTACACTGGTGGCATACGTAGGTAACACATGCCGCAGTGCCTCAGCTCTGTACACACTGAAACAACCTGGGCAGCAGAGAACTGTACCCAGCACGTGGTTAGCTGCCTGTAACAGATTATAAACACAAAAATTGTATGTTTTATACAGCAGAATCATTATACAAAAATGAGTTTAAGGCAAAATGGTCTGAAAATTAGAAGAGGTAGTGAAGATAACCTTTTAAAATTTCACCCTTGAAAATCAAGCTACAAATCAATTAGACCTCTGAGGACAATGTTAAGTAACTTAAAGATTTTTAAAGGACCTGTTTGTTTCTAAATGTATGGGAATGGGCAGTTTTGTTGGTGCATTAATAATACCTTTCTATCAACAGATGCACATGTCTAATACATCATCTTTGGTAAAGTGTACAAATTTATAATATATTTTTTATAAAACAGGACTTAACAACATTCAACTAACCTTTTGGAACCAGTGTCCAATGGCGTAGTCAAATATCTGGTACCAGACGATGGGACCAGAACCCATGGGGTAAGTGCGTGCACAGACAGCTCCAACTTTGTCATCTCTGGTCATGAGGTCAAGCAGTGCCTCCACAGATGCGGGGGTAAAGTCTACGTCAGCATCCGTGGTCAATATGAGGGTGTTGTTGTCTGTAGCTGAAGGTATTACATTTTCTCATTAGATCATGAACGAACTTGTGGATCCACCTAAACCCATGTTAGTGCAAGCAACTAACTTATCATAGTTATTAAATCAAACTAAGAATTCACCAACTCTGACTACCATAAAACCTTGTGTATAAGCCGCGGCTAGTACACGAGTCAGATCGGCAGTGCAGCTTAAAAGAGGGGCCCATGGTCAGGGTGTGGCTTATACACAAGTTTTTGCTACTATGAAACAGTACTAAAAGTTACCATAATCAGATCGGCCCAAACTCAGGGTGCGGCTTATATGCGAGTAAGGCTTATACGCAAGGTTTTACGATAACTTCTAGCGAACCAGCTAACTACTTCCTTTTTTAGGGAGTGTTCATTTATTAGTTACAGGGGGGGGTGGTGGGTTTTCCGACCCCTCCTGAGTGGGGGCGTAAAAAATTCTGACCCCTCTTGAGGGGTGGCATAAAAATTTAAGCCCCTTTTTAGCAAAAAAGGCCGCCTGTTACTTTAGATCAAAGGAGGGGGCGAAAAAATTTCGGCGCCTTCGGCAAGGGGGACCGCAAAACGTTCCACGCGCTCTCGAGGGGGGGGAGTGTAAAAAAAGTTTGCCCCTCCGCGCGAAATCTCACCACCCCCCCTGTATTTAATAAATGAACACTCCCTTAATCTATGGAAGGAATTAAGGGTGAAGGGGTAATTTGGGTACTGCTAATCCTTAACACTGAAGTTCCTCAGTCATTTTGATAAGACTCCTTTATTTCATCAGTGGAGGGGGGGGGGGGTTAAAAGTTAAATGCGTATGTACGCATGGGGGGGGGTAGTCCAAATGCGTACATGGTGCAACAGGGGGGGTGGGGGGGTCTATTTTGGCCAAAAATGTGCGTATGTAATTAATGGATGGCCCCCTACCCACAGGAATCTAACACCAGGTGGCAGCACAAGCAAATTATGAGACATTTATTTAAAGATATACATTTTCTAATATTGAATATGATATGGAGTGTAACTTGATGTATCTATATAATGAGCCAGATCCTTTTGTAAAGACGGAATAACCTATTCTGTGTTTTTAAAAATGCATACATCAAAAACAGACTGAAGTCTCATTTCTACAAGGCAGGAAATGTTATGTAGACAGACCGGCTTCAACCGGCTTTGATGGTGTTACTATTGCACAGGTAACTCATGCTGTGGTTACTGCATATTAGCCAGGGCAGTGTGCTGCTGCCACTGATTGGTAATATAGTGAGACCACTGTGCGACCATTACTAATACAATTAGTCTAGATTAATGATGAATTACCAATAGTGTCAAGCAAGCCAAGGCAATACTAACTTTTAGCAAAACACTTCTAAAGATAGGAAGTTTGGGCACATGAATTTTGAAAAATATTTTCAGTGTAGGCCTGGTGCATGAATTCAGCACTGGTGAGGGCTGCATTCATTTTCCAAGACAAAGGGGCCTTGTGCATTTAAATACAATGCAGACCTTTGAAAGTTGAGAAGGCCCTTACCCCCTGGGTCGTCCTTGATGTAGTAGTCTAGCACATAGGACATGTACATCACCTGACTCCAGCGCTTCTTGTTCTTTACCTGCACACAAAGATTGAGATAAAACTAAAGGTGAGTCTATACGAAGGGTAAGTTACAATTAGATTTTTACAGACCAGGATCCTGAAAAACATCATGGCGGTGATAATTATACTGTTTTTTGAATTCAAGGTTATATTCCTAAATGATGATAATTTTTATGTCTCACCATTAGATTGTCTTTCAGGTGTATCACAAAGTCCATGCCCCGCTTTCCTTGAATCACTGTTGGCAGTACCCAACGTAGCTGCATTCCGTATGGAGTCTGGATCTTGGCACAGTCCTTTAACCTCAGTCCTTCAATACAGAGATGAAAACAGTCCATATTGAGTGTTTTTCTTTTCCTTTCGGTTCAAGATTTAATTATTACCAATTGTGTGTTTATTTATAAATCTGTTTAGCAGCCTATCATATCTCGGCCCCTTTTGTGTCCTAATAATCTTTATTATGATGGTGCATCCTGGCTTGTTCCGGAAATTATAGTGCATCTCAAATATCTTTTCTATATGATAGACATCTATACATTTAAAAAAGGTTACAGTCAGCTCCAACCCCTACTATTAGCCTCCACTATGTGGTACCTACCCAAAGCCTTCCCAGCTATGACGACCAGCTGCAGTGCAAACTGAGTGAGACGTTTGTGTCGGATACCATTGTCAAAGAAGATGTGTGCCTGGAAGTGTCTGTCAGACTGCTGCTTGGCACGGTTAATCCGTCCCAGACTCCTCAGCAGCTGCTCCATCTCATGGGCAGCCTGATGTGAGAGAAGGTTTGTATTCAATATTTAGTACATGTATACTGTTCATACCCGCAACGGTTGTACATTATATCTTAGTATTTCAACTTAATACTTAATGTGTTAGCTATTTTTTCTGTAGAAAGACTAATGCATTTACAGGAAATACACATAATTTTCAATAACACTGGTTTGACAATAACAATATCTCTTTTACTATTAACTATTCAGAGGAACTGGAATAATCAATGGATATTATTATCCAATACATGTAGTATCAAATCCCCTTACATATATACATGTATATGGCGTTAGGCCTGAAAGAAGTCTCATAGATTTGGCAATGTCAATTCTAACACATTTCAATACTTTCACCAGAAACAGGCTTCTCCCAAGGTACCTCTGGGATGAATATCTGAATTTAATCTTAAGTGTTGATCAATAACTATTAACTCATGTATTGATCACAGGGAGGAGTCACCTCCTTCCACACTCGCAGCACCTGTATATACTCACAGCCCACTTGTGGTTATAACCTGGCCACATCGCAGGCAGGCAGAAAGTACTATGGTGCAGCATTATGAAAGGAATTCCCACTTACCTCCCTGTACATGGTGGTGCAAATGAAGACCCTGGAGGAGTTGGCCTTGCCAAGTCTGTCTTTCTGCGTGGCATCTGTCTGTCTGGTCTTTCTGTTCAGGAGCATGAACTGCTCCAGGAAGACACCATTATAACCAGGCAACCAGAACAGCTGAAATCAGAAATCAAAATCATTATCTAATTGTATTAGAATCAACATTACATCTTTTAGCATTCTCCTTGAAACGTTTAATAGATCGATTTCAACAGGATACACCCCAAACACATCATGTTTCAGGGAAATATTCTCAATCTTAGCACTATGTGGTGAAAACTTGTCTTTATAGAAGCAGGTTCAATTATGAGAAGAAAGGTATTTCATTCATATAGCAATTGTTTATTTATAGGACATTGCGATAATCATTTCAAAACAAAGTTTATGTTCGACAGTTATATATCCCTTGCAATTGCAAGCTCCAAAATATGAACACAGGCCTATGCATACGACAGGTCCAGAGTGATAGCCGAAAGCCCTGAATCTGAAGCAGACTTGATTTCACCAACTACTGCAGGAGCATCACTCTATGCCATGTAACTTGACCTGGTGACAAAGCTGGTGTTGCATGATGCCATTCGATAGATAATCAGAGGGTTGAGATATTTAAACATTACATAAGACCCACCTGTGACTCTTTCTCCATGATGATGGCATTACCCTTGAAGACATAGTACCCCGTGGATAGGAGGTGAGCCAGGTAAAGACACACCACGGCAGGCACCACAAAGTACAGGTTCCGCAGCTCCTGGCTGCAGCTTGCTGTACTAGAGGTGCCAGCAAAGATGTCCACCTTGCAGGACTCTATGTAGATGGTCAGGAAGAAGGCGATCGGGGTGGCCACTGTGAGGGGTAAGGCGAAGGCAAGGCGCTGCATAGACATTGTACAGGCTAACCAGCCAATCAGGTAGCCGGCAAAGCTGCACACCAATGTTGTCATCAGGTAGGGGAACAGAGGGTTGTCTGAGTAATGGAGAGAGAATTGAGTTGTAAGTGAAGAAATTTATTTTCAATTGAATATAATAGGAAATAGTGCATGTTAGATTACATGCTGTGAAGCTGTGATGCTAAAAAGAAGGGGGGTAGCTTGGGATACAATTATCTTCTCATTTAGGATTATTGCTGAGGGTTTCCTCTGGGTGCATTTATTGTCTGCGAATGCAAACAATAAAATAAAATAGTTTAGATATTCTTCAGATCGTTATCAGTAGGGGAAATTTGATGGCCACGGAGTGTCCTTGATTTGGAATTGAAGTGCACTTGGCTCTGGTGGAATGCTCATAGTCATATTAACAGATTAATGCCTTTTGTATTTTATGAAAATGGGATGAATATTTCGGAAACTAAAGATCCTATATGGTAATCAACATATAACACAGGGTGAGTACCTGGGGTTATATAGGTGAAACCGGCTGATAACTTGGTCAGATCAATGTCCTGGTGGAACCTCCAAGTGAAGAGCAGCAGAAAGCCGGGTATCATGGCCATCTTCAGTACACAGGTGATGATGGTCACCTTCCAGCGTGCACTTAGAGTAGGGTAGGCTGTCACCATTGTCTCTAGGTCCATCTTCTTAGCTTCCCACACATCTTGCTGTAGGTGAAGAGAAATAGAATCTTGGCAACTATATTTTGTTTTTTATCAGCTCAAATAAACTGCTTGGACTTAATAATAGAGAAAATTACAACTTACTCTGTAAAATGAACTATGGAATTGAATGGAAACAGTAGGTCTATATGAGTAATACATTGTGCTCCCTTCATTTAAGAAATATTTTCTATTGTCACCAAAATCCTCCAGGAATTGATCATCCCTGGAATTTCACCTACATCTTGGTCAGATGCCTGGAGCTGTCGGCTGGTGATGAGGTCTATCTGGGTCTGGAGGCGTCTGGACATCCTGGGCATCAACTGGAGGCGCTGCAGATAGCTACACCAGGCCACAACAAGGACACAGGTATCGCCCACACTGCCATACCCTGCCTTAACATACCCTCACAGGAGTAACAGAAGATAGCCATGATGATACCAGCTACTGATAGCAACACTGATAAGGCTAGGGTCAGGGCCAGGCAGTAGCGTCGGCGGCCCTGGACGTCAGACCGGAAGAGGGTCTGGAAGATCATGTAGGCAGCATGTGCAAGAAACACACCATTCATGAGGGAGATACCGACAGAAGGTTGAACGCCAGGAAGGACCCCCAGTACGAATAGTGCCATTCCCAGTGACTCCAAAATGCTGGCCACCACAGCCTGGAAAAAAAGAATGGAAAAGGGTTTATCGTTAGGACCATAGCAAGTTTTCACGCAAGAAGGAACGAACTCTCAGATGTACTTGGATGTCACATACTCTGCATAGTCCTAAGCACACATACACTGCGTAGTTAAGGTGTGGCACTGGCATTGCAGCAGCAGTAGCATATGGTAGACATGTAAGAAAAGGGGCTGGGGTGATTTGATTTGTTGTTTAGTTGCGTAGTAAGGAATACAGTATCTCAGCGTGTGAAGTCTTTACATTTATCAAGACGAGACTGAGAATGCGGCAAAACATAAATACATGTAATTTGTACACAAGAAAAATTTGAGAAAGGGCTTCTATGCAATCGTTGTTAAGTGAAGTTCTATAAACAAAAGGAGTTTATGTATGTTAAGTAAGATAAAAATAATATATTGACTTACAAATTACTTTAACTAATTAAGCTATCTAAACATTACCTGCCTTATGGAAGATTTATTTTAGACAGAGATTCAATAACGCTTCACATTATTAGAACATCACATAGGCCTAGCCGAGTATTTCTAGAAAACGACATTTGATTATATCATCACTCTTTTGGGAAAGTAACATAAGTATCTTGAGTGCATACGTATCCATGCATCACAACACATTCTGCTCGTTCCATGATGAAATCCACTAATTAGACTAAATATATATAAATGACATAAAAGGTGAGAGGGATGATAGGGGGATCAAGAATCGTTTTGTCGGGGGGCGATGACAGGACCATGTTACTTAGATAAGATTGTGTGATTTAAGGGATGCTGTGATATAGATATTATCTTACTTTCTTTTTTGTTAGGTTAAAGGAAGTTTCAATATTTCTGAACTAGGGGATCAAGTCATTCCAAACTACACTGTTAGAAGTAAATGTAGCGTAGCAGTAGAATCTACTATCATTAATTCAAAATAAAGCCCTCTGTATTGTGTATGGTGGTAACACTTGAGACAAATCTTTGATTTAATACCGTTCAAACACAACCTGAGAGTAAATGCAAGGGACTGCATATTGGGAGAGAAACAACGTGTTTGCTAATCATCCTCAAGAATAATGTGGTAAGAATATTAGAGGAATATGTGCCAATAGAAGCTAGATTGGATGCATTATTCTTAAATTCTATTTCTGATCTAACCTAAAAAAAATCCTTTTACCACAATGGGAAGGAAGAGACCATTTTATTTCCTCTAGTGCCTGGCCTGGGCTGCCCTTGTGTGCTAAATCAGGTTACTGACCCCGGACATGGAAAGAGGAGAACGACCCGGAAACACATGTTGTTAGCTATAGTTTTTATCAACAGTGCCATAGTTTGTGGTTTCCAAACAGACCTAAGCCAATTCTCTATCGTGTTATATCAACAAGGCCAAAGAAAAGTGTGTTCAGGTTACCAAAGCCTACCTAGCAAAACAGGGTTGACCCTAGATATTTTTATCCAATTTTGAAAAAAGAAAGATTTCAAGTTATTTTTCCGAGTCAATTTTTTACCCTACCTAGTAAAAGAGGGCCGACATTAGAAATTGTTATCGAATTTAGAAAAAAATATTCATATTAAACTCATGTACTTTTTGGGCTATTTCAAAGTGGATTTGATAGTCCAAGAGTCAACGTTAACGTTGTTGTCAGCGAGTCAGCGGTGAATTTTGGGAGTCCATTTTTGGCTACACAGAGCTACACAATATCTGATATTTGCCTCTGTGTACTTTTCAGACCAAAGTTTTAAAAAAAAATTAAATCTGATCTACCATACTTAGATTTTCAGACTATGTAACCTGAAACATACCTCCTCTTTCTTTTTTGGTCCAACCACCGAGGGGAAAGGACACTTATCACATTTTGTCATTATGCACGTTTAAATCTATGTACTGTCGGGATATAGCGTCGGGTTTCAAAAGAGCGCCGGGAGCGGAGGAGGGTCTTGGGAATTATCTTAAAATTAAGAACTAACATAATAGGGTCTTGTATAAGCGCCGGGGGTAAAAGGCCCTCCAAATTGGAGACCACCACAGCGTTATAGGACAACCGTACGGTAGGTCTATTCAATCTTTGTCCTAAAATATCCAGCGATCCCACTCCGTCCATTGATTATAGTTCCAATGCATCCCACAGTTCCAACTTATCCATCAATTTTTGCATCAAGGTGTCTTTCGTGGCCCTCTTTCCCTAACTCTCATTCTACAAGGCAGCTGTACTACTTTACTTGTGAATACTTGAATATTGATGAATGAATAGAATATCCTCTTCACGAAATCTTCAAAATCACACCGTTTCAGTGCTGTGTATTGCATCGGAAGTGGGCAATGCAATGAACCCCGATCAACCCCAATCCAAAGATTCTGTGATGGTCTTCTCATGAGGGATTTTTTTTCCATTCAGTTGAAAATATCTTTATTCTGGTACATTGATCGATCAGTGTTTATGTTTATGTTTATATCTGACGTAAATTGACTACGATTTTACATAGTCACGTGGACGAAGGTATGCTATAGTTTCTTATTATTTCAAGTAAATCTGAACTGTATTAATAGAACATAACGTCAGGTCTAACCTCATGCACGATTGCATGATTGTGAGTGGCCTCTGATGTAAATAACATGACTGAGAAATGACATTAGAATTATCATGTATAACTGATATAACCAGATCCCTAAGTGGGATTTGCAATAAGGTAGCTATACCAATGTACAGGTCTCTTGGAGATTATTTAGGGTAGACTGACCTAGAGTCAACCACGTACCCTGAGATGTCCACCTTAATTATGCAGTTTTTCATATATGATATTGTCCCTATTTGTCCTTTGCTGGAAAGGGTAGCACATAAAGTGTACTATGATACACAAAAAGAGGGCTTATCATGCATTAATGACTATAAAATTGGGGTGGACATCTCAGGGTTGGTGGCTGACTCTAGGTCAGTCTACCCTATACATCTCAGTTCAGTCACTGACCCATTCGGTAAGTATGCTGAGTTATATATATAACTCATTTAGTGTGTCTCTTTATCTTCCTTTTTTGACAAGAGCATCTCATGTAGTACCTTTATGTAACATATCAACACTAGACAATTTTAGAAGTCGATTTGATAATACATGAGTCAATGCCATCATCGGCAAATTGGCGTGGAGGTTTGCAAGTCAATTTCTGGGTACTTTTCAGGCCAAAGTATAAGATTTAAAAAAGAATCCAGCCTACCATTGCGATTACACGCTGGGGCGCTCTTCTATTTGGCGGGGCCTTTAAATCCAAGACAGGCGCTTGTACTATAGATCCTATATTAGTGCTTAAGGAACATTTCGAGACCCTTGCATCCCGGCGTTCATACAAGACCGGCGCTCTTTCAAAACCGGCACTTTATCGCGACTTTACGGTATTACTAATGGATCAGCAATCTATTCCTATAACTCTGCACTGAAAAACTCTGGAGAGCTCTGGAGTCCATAAGGTCGCCTTACAGGACGACCCTAAGGTCGTCTAAGTGAACAGCATAGAAACAACGAGCTTCAACTCGTCAAATTGACAACCTGCCAGGTTACCATCCCACAAGACGACCCTAGACTGGTCAAGGTCGTCAAACTAAGATATTTGATGCAGCTGGGCCGCAGCTGGGGCTCATCATTGCATAAGGGTGGTAGGTCTAGGGTTTCAAAATGTATGAGTTTGGTTTGGTTCCAGATGACAAGATTATTTTATCAATTGTGACCTGTTTTAACAAAATGGGTCGGAAGTTGCACTTTTAAGAACCTAGATATGGACATTTTAAGTAGCATAGTGTGGAAAATATATCATTTTTGAAAAATGAGCTTTTTGACATTTTTCTAACATATGAATAGTTATCTTCTGGCAAACTAAGTTAAAAATCGAATTTCTACTCTCATTTTCCCCAAAATGATAGACATGGGATCGACAATTGTACTGTGTAATATAGTTAATATCTAATTAAAATGTTAATTAGTTCATTTTAATTAATTAACTTCATTTAAATCAACCAAAAAATACCAAAAACATCGCCTAAGAGTGAACCACAATGTCATATAGAAGTGATATATTTAATACGCTAGTGCCACCAAGGGTTCACATAATGTATCACAAAGTCTTTACTGAGGATAGGCTACTCATCAGCAATGGACTGTAGGCATATTTGTGGATCATACCAATAGCAGGGACATGTGCCTACTTCTGCCCTAGTGAATGAGGTGTGTTCACTCTACACCTATCATCTATTTCCTTAATGCTGCCAAAACCATGCATTCTTTACATTATCTTATGTTTTACCTAGATACTTCACAGAATTCTAGATATTAACATATATGTATGGTAATACTCAGTATTATATTAAGATAGGAATTTATTTATTTATTCCCAAGGGCACACATTTATGCTAGACAATGGCCACCTGCAGGGCAAATGATGAATAACTTCTAGACAAGTTTAGGGCTGGCATGTACCAGGTGGAGCTAGTTGGGTCTTCTAACTGAAGAGTTTTGCTTGCCAGCCCCTTTCCTTGTCATATTGACAAGGCAGTGCCAGGTTTGCCGACTCTGGATTTTTTCTGTGTGGAGTGGATGATACCGCAAGGTTTGAACAGATTGATTTGACTAACACAGTGCCACCGATTGCCTCACCAGTGGGGGTGCAGAGGGGTCCCCCCATAAAGGTCGGAAAGTCGCCGAAATTAGAGGCCTAAGGTCGCAAAGTCGCTTTTCCAGACCATTTTTATTACAACCAAATTTGTCCAAAAGTCGCTAGGTAGCATAAATTATTGTACCAGGTCGCCATGTCGCTTGGAAAATAACCCAGGTCACCAGCTCGCTTTTGACCCCTCTGGAGTCACACCAGTGCTACATGCGGACTCTGGATGAGTGTACCAACCCTGTACCGTCGGCATGATGCACACATGTAGCATGGGTAAGGTGTTTGCTAGGGTTGCATTCATAAATCATAGTGGCAGCATGGTATAGTTTAAACAGATACTATGATGCCCTACAGGGAAAAATCATCATGTGTAAAGTATGATCCTATTGTTATCTTTGAAAACTGGTAGGGTGGTAATTATCCTCATTTAATTACATCATTGGGACACATCATGTGTTTGTCGCATACAAAACATTTACAACAATTAAAGTTACTTACTGCCAATAAAGCCTTCCATGCTGGCCATGGCCGGTCTGCTGAGAAGCCCCCACTCCAGAGGGCGCGAAGGAGCCGTGTTGCCAAGGGAACCAGCAGGGCCAGTATGATCATGGCCAGTGTGGCCTCCGGTGGCTTGTTGGTATTGAATGGTGGCAGGTCCTCACCATCAGCGGGGGCCAGTGGAGGCCGCGGGGATGGGGTCGGTTTGGCTGATTGATTCTTGAACAGGTCCTGGCTGATGTGATTTATCCCAATCTTGCTGAAGACAAGGCAGAATGTCAGCGCCACAGAGAGAAGAATACCAACCACCCATTTTATAACAGTCAGCCATTTTGAAGGCGCATGTGATGCCTCCTCATATTTATGTAACTCCTGCTCGACTTTGGATCGACCCCCAACGGTCAGCCCTGATTTGTTCTTTCCAGCAATGCCACACGGACCCTCATTCCTGTTGTTAGGACCCCCATTTGTGGCTGGGATTTCGCTGGGGTTTTGGTAAATGTTGCTGAGCTGGATGTCCTGGTCACTGTCTGCCTCCTCCTGCTCCTCCCTCTGCTTCCTAATCAACCCCCTGGCCGTCATTGTGGCTGCTTGGTCACCTTGATTGTCTTGATAGCCTTGGTTGTCTCAGTGGACTTGATTGTCTTATTGTCTCATGTGTACCTCTGCATGGTATCGGCACTGACGAAATTGAGCCTATATGGGTTTCCAAGGAAGCTTACATTTCCCAAATACTACTCTCCGTCAGTGCAGGCCTAATTAATCACAGACAAATGTTCCTTTAAGGTTAGCTGCTGGTGACAAGAATCATGAATGAATCACCCAGCTGTCCTCAGTAGTACTGAGGCAGGTGGGGCCGCCCCAAGCGGTGTATGAGTAGTCACAGTAGTGTTACGTCCCACTCCTACCCCGCACGAGCCTGGAGGACACTGGCGTATCTCCTCCAGTGTCTTATGTATAATGTATATCCCTTTAAGGGTCGCATAGTGCTTTAATGCGTCATGTCCTTGATCGTCATGATGCATGGATGTAACCAACGGGGGGTGGGGGGGGGGGTGGCATTCAGACATTATACAGACCCAAAGTGGTTTAAAGACTCCTGGAGGGTTGGCATGATGCATAAATGCAGTCCTTGTGAGTAGACTTGCAGGGCTGTATGAATGCACCATGACGACAAAGGGCATAGTGCATTAATTAAGCACTCCGCGGCCCTTAAAGTGGCACATACGGACACGATGGGTAGGTACGGGAGGACTCTCCTCCTACAGATATCCTGTTAGATCGTGGCACCGAGCTGCTATTGTATACTAACCCTTTAAGTATAGCATGTTACTCAAAGGCAACTTTTGCCAGATGCTCCAATGCAGTGTCAGTAAGTAACTCACCGGCACTGCAGCGGTGTATTGTGCCAACCCGTTAGGAGTGTATCAGCCCTCAGGATAGGCATGAACGCAGCCCTGTATTCATGTATCATGAGTACAATTCATATAACTATAGCCCATTGAAGCACTATGCTGCCCATTAACAGTTAAGACCAACACACATATATCTATAATCATACATATAAAATGATGCCCAGCAGTAACTTTCCAATGATGTCAGTAAGGCCACTCAAAAAAAAGTGGTTTCTCATCACCAAGGTCTGAAAAATCTGACGAGGGAGGCTTTTTCCCCCCTTTTTTTTTTTTACTCGCGGGTTAAAATGTATGGGATGATATACGTTTTTCATGACCAAAATTCACATTTTAGAAGTTAAGAATTTATGGATCTTTAAAAGTAGGGAAAATGTAAGTTATTTCTATTCTACTGCATTACTGGCAGTATTAGCTTTAATTTGATACCAAATATCCCAATATTTGTCCATTTTTACCAAATATTTCATCAAAAGTTAGCAAAAAAGAAAAAATAAGTTTTCCTCAAAAGCTGATTTTTATGATGCGCGCGGTGATGAGAAACCATTTTATTTTTTTGAGTACCCTAATCATGTCAGTCTCTGTGTCATACATAGCAGCTTACTTGTAATTCCTGATTGTAACCTCCATGGTAAGTATGCTTTGCAATGATGATTACCATAACGGTGATTACAGTCGGCCCTCACTTCCTCGAATTTGGGAAATGCAAGGAAAAACGTCTGAGGAAGCAAATTATCCAAATTAAGTCCAAATATAATGGAAAATATTAGGGAAGTTCCTATGCAACTGTCTGAGGAAGTAAGGGATCCGAGGAATTAAATATTCGAGGTAGTGGGATCGACTGTATAGTAATAATCTATATGTGTTTCTCATGCATTTATACAAGTCCCTGGGTTATGTCTACAGAGACGCACAACCCCAATCCTTCCCTAGAGTAATGTTTCTGGTTCAGCCTCTCCTCTCCTGTATGCCACTAGAAAAGTAGACTAACAGAGACTACTTATATGATCATTACAACAGCGGGAAGGCCGAGAAATACCCCTGCCCTCCTGTTGAGGGGCGGCGGGGAGGGGCGGCGGAAAGCATGTATAAACACACGTAGACTTAAAAATGCATTGTGCATGCTCTCGTATAGCGAAGTCTCGGATTTCTCCGTATGGGCAGCCATGTTAGTTCTGTGATCGCAATCTATCGTGAGATTTAGGCAGTGACCAGACACTCACACACCATAACTTCCGGGGAACAGGCTACAATACGAGAGCAGAACCAAGGTCTCACGAGATTGCTGGTGTATGTGTAAAGAGAGTGGCTGCGGGAACAAGTCCGCACCAGTTAGAAAGCTATAAGAACGATTGATTTTCCTTGATGCTGTGAGAGGAAATTGATCTCGATCAGCCCAGATGTTATAAATGGCTCTGTTGGAACGGCCACTGCAAACATGCCTACCGGTAGTATAGTTGCAGTGCACCAAGATAGGAAGTATGCACAGATGATTTGCTATCACATTCATTCAATAGCGCAACACTTTTTTTGGCACATTGTCATGATACTTCCTCCAATCTGATAAGGGGATCAGTTGTATATACTATATATAGTCATTGTTAAGCCCCTGATGACAGGAACATGGTAAAGAGGTTGACAGCCATACATATATGGCATATAAAAAGCGTGGCTCAATGTGATCAGGAAGCTACTTCGTTGGGGGGTTATTTTGTCCACATTATATCCATTTTTCAAATATTTCGCGCACATTTTTCATGTTGGTTCATTTCCACTTCACTTTATTTAATTTTCTTAAGATATTTGTATAAGAAATCACAAAAAAGGCAATTAACCGGCAAATCGTTATTCGTATTTTGTTTTCGATGTTGTATATTCTTTCAAATGTTCAAGTGCCGGGTCCCCCTCTTTTTTTCACTTTTCCAACTTTTTTTGCTACATGCCAGTTCTTACGGATTGTAAATCGGACAATCTTAAAGAATGTTAGAGGAAAAAACGCTAAAACTAGTCCTAAAATGGGGAAATGCAAAAAAAAAAATAATAATAATAATTTTAATTAAAACCGGCCGGCCGGGTCTGGTCATGGAGCCATATAGACACGTTCTAAAACCTGGGTAGCTCGTCGCAGTTTTTTTTATCACACAAAACAGGCAAGTTGTTTATATTTGATTTGACGAGTTTAATTGGGGGTAATGTTTACATCAAAGTCGGAGCAAATCAAGCTTTCAAGTGTATATATGAACCCTTTTTTTCAACCGATTGATGACAGTTATCGTTTAAAACATTACAACATTCGTACATTTGTACATATCATTAATATGATAACTAACAAGTTATGATGCTTTTGTAAATATTCAACAAATATTCAAAGTTACACTGGTCAGTGTAGCTTCTTAAAAAAAACAATTATAAATTGAACAAGAATAATCTAAAATTCAGAAATCTTTGAAAACCTAATATTCAATTAACATGATCCCCCAAGCTGGGGGGAATTGCCATGGTCGGTACGATTTTGTAACTAGGATCAGTTGCCCAGTTGAACCACTTTACTGTTGTAAAAGCAGACAATGTTTAAAGGTCTGGTACCTTGGTAGTCCAAATCATCCCGTCAAACCTCGCAGGGTACAAATGTATCATGCCCGACCCCTTTAAGCCATAGTATTCAATTGTTAAAATCGGGGTCTACCTGCCCTCCAACACGAACATCTGGTCATGGATCCCCTGAGTTCTTTGCTCATTGCTAACACAACACATGGATACAGGATACCCTCTAATACCACAAACACCCTTAAATGGGACTGTACTATCTTCAACTCCGAACCATCCATACCTAAGATGTCACAAAGTGCTGTGGCTATAATGATCAGATTAGCTGGCAGCATGCACGTGAACGTTATCCAGAATGATACAGTGAGAATCTTGACGAGTCGATTAAAGCGGTGTTGGCGAGGTTGCACTCTTCCTGTTGCTGGAGATTCCCGTGCCCGCATCTGGTTGACGAGGTGTGAGATGGTGGCAACACGCGGGTCTACATGGATGTTGCTACTCGGGGTTACCTGGGCCCGCAGGTGGTATATCGTGCTCCCTTGTAGAACACCTGATGCTATCACAAACATGAGGGCGAGTGTGGAGGTTATCAACACCATAACTGGGTGTTGCTGACTGTTGTTAATAGAACAAGGCCCTGTCTGCCTTGTGGCGCCCTTCCCAAGTGTATAAGACACACAGGACTGCCCCACTGCCATAGAGACAGCCATCAGTACCAGCATCTTGGATAGCCTTGGGGTAATGAGCCTCTGATGGGTGTAGGGCTTCACTATGGGAAGAAAAGTGTCCAGGGACAGTAGAAATATCCCCATGACGATCATGCAGCTACATATTGACGCAAGGAGGCCCAGGATGCCGCAATAGTCGGAAATAATAGCAGGTGGGGACAGAGCCAGAAGGGAGAGTAGCAAGTGACTTACAGCCTCCAGCATGAAGAATGTCCTGGTCGACGACTTGAGGGCCCTAGATCTTAACTGGCCCAATGATATGAGCAGAAGTAGGTTTGCTATGGTACCAATGAGTCCAGTGGTGTACTGTGGTATTAACTCCAAACCAGAGGAGGCAGGGGGGTCGGCATCCCACCTGACTGAGCTGCCTGTTGTTACATTAGACATTGTTGCTGGTGTTGGAAATAGGGAAGATCGCAGAGTCGTCAAAATTAAAGAGTTCACAAAATGGGTTTTTAGACCTTCTAACCTTTTAGAGAGTTTATCCAATGGTTTCCAGGTTGCTGGAATCAATATACCATTGCCTGGAATACTGGAATACGGCCTAGAATGCGGTCCGGGTGTTTAAGAAAGAACCTCTACAGCCACCTATAGCTCGTAGGCCTATATATGTTGATGGCATATACTATGAGCTGCTCATGTGACCTCCTACAGTGTTGTGAGCTTTACCAGACCTCACTCAAGTGGTATCACCTGTATAGGTGTCGAAGTGGTATCACCTGTATAGGTGTCGCAGTACCAGGGCCTCTGATTCCCCTGATTAATATGCTTTTTATTGACGTCACTTTTCTATCACTATCACCTTTCTAATATTATCAACAAGCCAAGAATCTGAAGCGGAATCAACGCCCCGCCCACTTGCTCAGGAATCTAAAGCGGGCTTTCCACTGCATGGCGCTGGTATACCCACTTGGTATATCATTACGTGCTGAAAATAATAGTCACCAAAAAGATGCCTCTCTATAAGCCCCTCTGGAATTACACATTATCCGTTATTACAACGTAATCCCTTGGCAAACAAATCATTTGAAATAAATTTAACGGTTTGTCTACGTTCTGCCAGATGACATCTGGCAGAACTGTATATATTGTGGAAGACCGCTTTAATTCTGTGAAAAAGGTCATGTCCGATGTCACCCGATGACCCAATCGTCGGAAGACTTTCATCCTATCACCGAATCGTTGGAAGACTCCCTTTATCCCCTAAAGGAGTGCATACAGTGCGTTAATGGACTATGTCATTTGCCGTTATGATTTGAGAATGCAGCCATGGCGAGTGGGGCGCCAGGGCTGCATCCCAGGTGCTGCATCCATGCATCATGCCGAACCTCAAAACACCCTGAAGCGTCGACACGAGCCACCAAGGCAGTGCCAGCCAGTTATTCGGCGGCGCTGTATTAGTGCATTATGATGATCATTCACAACATGCCACCATTAAAGGGTTAAGCAGCGTTTAGAGACCCCCACGTATACCTGTCACTCCCATGTGAAAATAGTATTAACGCGAGTGCTGTACGTGTCACAGATAGCACTAACAGCTGTTAATATGGTAATATCTCAGGAAGACGTCAACCATTTATCCTTCCAGGCCCCTCATTACTTTTTACATAAGTTGAGTACCTGGTAATTCACCTATGGATTTTTCTCCTCGGCGACAATCCTTCGAGGACCGCATGGTGCTTCATGCCCCATTATCCTATATTATCACTATGCCCTTTGTTAATAATAATTATGGTGATATCTATCATAAACAACTCAGGAAGACGTCAGCCGTTCATCCGTCCAGGCTCCTCATTATTCTTTGCATAAGTTGAGTACCTGGTAATTCACCCATGGATTCCTTAGCGGCAATCCTTTAAGGGTTAATGCACTATGCCCTTTGTCTCCTTGGTGAATAAATGCAGCACTGGTGAGAAACATGGGTTACTTTCGATGACGATTGATTTACTCTTGTTATGTACCGTATTGTCTCTTGATGGATGTAATTATGTTGTACTTTTGGAAATGAGTTAATACTGAGACATTCATATAAAGGGGATTCTAGTGTGGAATGGTGACAAAAAACATGTGTTGTAGACATTATTTCTTAAGAATCTTTTTAAAGCTTGAATATCTGCTGCCATACTGAAGCAGCCTGCATGCAGTCATGTGCCTAAGGCTCGAACCCCGCTGACCAATGACCAGTCCTATATCACAATGGTTGACACTAGAGTCGAACTACTTCACCGTTATTCTATACCCTTTGATAGAGTAGGAACACTCAAAAAGTAAACTCGTCTGCAAACTCTTCTAAGTGACAAGAGAGTGGGTCCTCTAGCTGTAGTTGTCAGATAGAAGATACACTTGGTATGTGCCAGCCCAAAACCTGACTCATGCCAGCCCTAGACTCATCAACCAGGGTCTGATTCAGGATTTTCCCTGTAGGTGGCATCAGTATAACATGCATTCTGTATAAAGTTGGGGAATGAATTGCATAATTTCTATGTTGATTTTAATCATATTTATGGGAATACACATTCATGTTATGGAGAATCCTGAGATTTATCTATTGGTGATGCTAGAAAAGGTGAAGGAATCAATGTTTTGATATAACTGAGACAAAACAAATATGTGTAGGGCACATACACCTCTTTTGTGGTTATTTCTATAGTACAATAGCTGCAAGGAAACTCCCATTGGTATGACATCCACATATGTGTTAGCAGTCTGTAACTAAAGGGTAGAAATACACTGCAAAAAAGGTGCTTAGGTTTTAAACACGTTTAGGTCTAAACACGTTTAATGTCCAAACATAATACTAGGTTTGTGTCTTTGAATCCTTCTGTTTAGGAATTAAACACGTTTATTCTAAACACCTAAACAGTTATATTGAATATGTTTAGATGTTTAGTATTTAAGCATTATGAAACATGGTGTTTAGGATGTAAACATGTAGTGTTTACATCATAGTATATCAAACACATACCAAATGGCAGCTCTGTGGTTGACTGTAGTTTCTACAACAACTCAGATGTTATTATGGATCTAAAGGTGATTAAATCTGAATTAATTAACTTAAATTGCATGGGATACAAAAGGATAATAATACACAATGCAGGACTCAAGGGTTGAATGCTATATCACTATAATTACGACGCAATATAGATACATCTGCTACATAGACACCTCTTTTAAGAACTCTAGGAATGGATAAAGCATTATCTTCCCTGAAGGTCTGTTGTATTGGCTCAAGGTTTTGTCTATGTCAATGTAGAGGCCTATGTGAAATAGTGATGCACATATTGCCCTATTAAAGGGGGGGGGGCTGCTAGAAGTCTCTTCAAGACACTATATGGAAATAAAATTATTTATTTATTTGAATATAAATAGCTAAATAGAATAATAATCTACATCTCTAGGCACACCACTTTTATCCTTAGACACTTGACAGATAAACACAATAATATGCTAAATCCATGAATGCTAAACACTTCATTGTCCTAAACACATTGCTTTAAACACATAAATGTCTAAGCACTGAGCTAAACATATTATTGGTCTAAACATGTTTAGGAACATATTGTGTGGACAAAAACGGGGCAGGAATGTGTTTAGGATTGTGTTTAGGATCTAAACACCTTTTTTGCAGTGTACTCTCAATATAGACTTGGGGATATGGCAGGAATTCCCCTAACCTACATACCTCTATGTTTGTATGAATTAGCTATTATAAACCTCAAAAATATAGACAGACATGAACAGCAATTATGCCTAGGCAGCACCCAGTTAGCTCCACCTGCAGTGAAGTAGAGGTTACATTGCACAGGTTAACCCTCTAAGGGGTGCATAGTGCTTTAAGGTGCCATGCTCTATGTGATCATAATACATGAATTCAGCCTTGGCAAGTATACTCGCCCAACTGTTGATTCATTTCCAAAGGTGCATGAATGCAGGCTTGGCGAATAGACTCACCAGGGCTACATTCATGCATCATGCTGACAAAGGGATTCAATCACATTTAAAGCAGTTTGCAGCCAATAAAGGGTTAACTATTCTGGGTTGTGAATTTGACGACCTTAGACTTGTCACTTGGAGTGGGCCACTGCCTGGGCTAACATTGTCAGTTAGATGACCCTAGTCTTGTCTTGTGGGATGGTAACCGGACAGTTCATCAAATAGACAACCTTTAACTCGTTTATTTTATGACCGTAACTTTAAAGACCCTAAACTCTTCTTATAAGACGACCTTTTGACAAGTTTGGATCCCTTCATTTTATCAGTGAAGACAGGTAAGATGTAATTAACCTTATCAACCCTCTAAGGGCCGCATAGTTTGGGACTTCTTATTGGTATAATTATTATGGACTTGGAAGTGGAAAAGCCACACAGCTCAGTCAAGAAGCTGTGAATATCACAATATGCCCAGCGTCTTTCTGTCACAAAGGATCAACCCCTAAATCAAATAGGGATCCCTAACCTCCTCATGCATGGTTCATCAGAATGTACTGTTAAGATCCTAAGGGTAACGTTACCCCTATATCAGTGGTAAATGTATAAAGCGTTATTTACACAACATCTCATAAAAGAAATCTGTACATATATACTTCTAAGTAGGCATGGAAAGTGTGCAGGCTCTTACTCATCATCTATTATATTAAAACCACTGTCACCACAATGAAATAGCGTCGGCACACTGTTATCTGAACCTGTTAGAGGTATACCTTAACCACTCAAAACATTTGTTTTACACCTTGTGGCCCCACACCAGGCACAACACAGCAACCTGTCCCACCACAGCCTTTGGTTTCCTCCCAGCGTCAATTTACAATAAAGAAAATATCAATATCATAAAGAGTATGTCAAACAATTGAATGTGAATATTTCCCTGGTACTTGAAGGTAGCCATGGTAATGGACGGACTCACAGGTGTGTAACATTTTTACTATAGACTAAGTGCAGGCTCTCCATTAATATAACCTGGTTCTGGGTCATCTTGGCCTTCCTTCCGTGAGATTCAGGCTGTGTCAGCAACCATAATCAGGGGGAGCTTAAGCATGATGAGTATTTTGATCCATGGAGAACATGCCGTCCATGTGTGTGACCAAATGTTTTCAACAACTACTAATGAGACATCTTCACAAGTTCAACTTATACACTTCTTATATGATACTGTAAGTTTACTTTATAGTACATATCAGAGGACCCTAGCGTCCCCTGTTGATTGTGACCCTGTCCATCTGATGTTCATGGTCAGTTCCGGTATAGACTACCAGGTGGCAATACCATACCGGTGATGTGGGCGGTGATGCCACCACTCGACCTGAATGAGAGAAGTCAACTAGTGTTCTGATTCTCTGAGAGGTCCAAGCTGACAGCAGATGAATCCTTTTTCCAGAACAGTCTTGTTGGTAAACTCAAAATGCTCCCTAGCACATTCTCTTGTCACCAAATGATTTCCACCCTACCTTTAGGTGACTAGACAGCACAGAACTGTCCTCGGCCATTTTTAGGTTGTATACAGTCTACCCTTGTGAATTTTTTGAATTTTTATATTGAAGATCTCTAATACAGAATAATGTCCAATAAATGGTCCATGTGTTACCTTCTATGGCCACGGTGAGTGTTCAGTGTCAGGACAATGATTATGGTTTGATGAAACAGCAATAAAATACCCGTTATTTATTCATCTTTCATCTTGGCACGTATACTGCATTAGATAGAACATGCATGCACACTTCAAAATCATTATGTGCAGATCCCTTCTAGTCATAGAATACAGAATGGAATTAGATATATCCCATATGCCATCTTTGACCGGCCACCATAAAAAAAGATTCAAGAAAAATAAATTTCTTCTTTGATATGTAAGGGATAAAATAATGAAAATGGTGGTGGTTATATCTCCATAATTATATAACTTCACCTGCCCTAAACAAACCGTTTTCTGTCAGGTCAAAGATGGCACCCAGTCAAAGATGACACCCGGTCAAAGATGTTCACATTGGCCTGATCTCATGAGACACAGCCATAATGGGTACATGCACAGAGAGAAGAAAACGTGTCACAAGGGGAGTCCAGGCTATAAAAAGAGGGCCAGGCCTCCCGTTGGCTCTCTTTTCACACTGTCTTCCCCCATCCCCCCCCCCCCCTTCTAATTGATCAAATCAAAAGTGTCCAGGTCAGCTGAATGGTTGTCTGGACTATATGTTTATATACCCAGATTGTAAAAACATGAGAAAGTTAAATGCACAACAATTCAGACTGAATCAATGTTCCTTGATATAATTATCGAATGGGCACTGAGGGATTTTACATGTCCTTCTGAGGAAGTGCTCCAATGTAATGTAGAAAGACGAACTAGGTTGACAACCATTGGAATGGTTATAATAGAGGGAAAGGGAAGGGAAAGGTGATGCCCGATTCCAAGCAAGCCAACGGCACTAGTTGGCCCCTGCTTTAATACTCATATGTTAAATTAGGCCAAAGCAAAAGGTGTTTCAGGCAACCCAACCCTAGTTTCAAAATAGGGCCGACCCTAGCATTTTTTCCCAATTTTAAAGATTTTTTTCGAAAATTTTAGCAACGTTTTAATCGGGAAGAACAGATCCCATGCCTAATTCATTGACTGACCTCTGAAATTGCTTTTTAACAAGAATGTCCAACAATGCATGCTATTCCTAGTTTTTGTAAGAATCGGTGAGTCGTCCTGATGACCCATGAGTCAATGTGGTGGTTTGCGACTCATTCCAGGTACATCAAACATTAAAAAAAAAAAAAATCCAACCTATCTACCCTATTTTTCGGACAATGTTGCCTGAAACACACCTCTTTTTTTACCATAAGCTACATTGCACCTATTGAACCACATCACCAATTTTCTAAATACAGCTATTGAAACTACCACTTAGTTGGCATGGTAACATACATAGATTCATCAACACAAAGTGCTATGCTAAACACACGAGCCCATCTCCTCTCAGAACAGCAATAACGCTAATGCATGTGAGTACACAGCCTAATGTTACTTTAAATATATGATGAGTTGCCAAATATCCTGTATTCACAAAAATCAGGACCATCGATAATGGCAGGCACTGTTAGTTGTACAAGGTTGCTCTGAGGAGTGAGTTTATATGGAATGATGGAAAACATGCTTGGAGCTACATAACCCACACAAGTGAATACGTTTGGCCATCATAAGGATACAAAGAGAAACTTTCTGAAACGCTGTATGGCGTTTTTTGTTTACTGGTTATACTATAGCTCCAAGTCGATTTTTAGGTGTTGAAAGAGGCAGGTAATTTACTGTGTTATGGTGGTAACTCCAAAGATTTGCGATCTCTGCATAATTGATTTGAACTGTATAGGAATTAGCTGGAGCGGAAACAGAATTACCCGGTAATATACTGGCCTGACAACAAAACGAATCCCAAGGAAATTTTGATACAAACTAATTATGCACATCTAAAGACATACTTTTGACTAACATTGTACTGCAACTCTTTATACTGCCCTACTTCACTGCCAGAACTGCATATCTGCGACCTTGACAACATGCATCTGACACAAGAATTAGGGGAGGAAGAGTGCACACACGTGTTGTTGGATATATCTGATCCTTTATATAAAGAATGGTGGAACTGTATTGTGAATGACAATGCACACAGAGCACAAATCATCCTTCAAGAGAATAGAAATAGTGTTAGAACATTGTTAACTGGGACGTTTGCATTTAAATATGATACGCGGCAACATATAATGCCGAAAACATTTGAGAAGTTTGAACTGGTAACACCATGGTGTCTCTGCGCTGCTTTTCATGCCAGAAAAGTTGCACTTGTTCTAATGGAATCTGGTGTAGATGTTTTTAAACAGGAGAAAGGCAATTTAAATATTGTTCATGTACTTGTAACAATCGCTTTCATGCAGCCTGAAATGGAAGAACAGTTATCTGTTTTTTATAATTGGCTGAAGACAGTTTTATCAAAAGAGGACCTGAAGACTCTGCTACTACAAGATAATACGGTTGGATTTCGACCGCTTGAATTGAGTGTATCACATGCAACACACAAAATGACCTATGCAATTTTCAACACTGAAGATATCTATCTCATCAAATGGAATGTTGGAATCTATGAGTATAAAGCATATGACATTTCTGATTATGAGGGAATGCAAGGCTCCAGAAGAATATATTCACCCATCTTGCATCTTGCACATATTCCTGCAGAGAGGTTATTTGATAAAGATACACTAGCACTTCTGACATCAGAGCCATTCAAGACCTGGATTCAATTAAAAAACAAAGTTCGATTTCCTAAGCTGGTAATTTGGCTTATCCTGCAGTTGTTTATGATTATTGGAATCTACTACTTAACAGAGGCAACTACACAGCATGCTGATCAGGAGAGAAGATTGATACTGAACATAACTGATAATTCTTCAATATGTCCAAAATTGATGACCACTGAAACCTCAATAGGCATAATATATGCTGTTGCAACATTTGTAACTTTAATGTCCTTTGGTAGCATTGGCTTTTCAGTGTACCAAGGATGGCAACTCCGATCCATGCTACCACTATTGAAAACTCCATACGGGCAGAAGAAAATTATTTCCTATACAGCTGCTTTTTGGTATTTCAGACTCCTCTTTGTTATGTTGGGTTTTAGTTATGGGATAAGTATCTTTGTAAATGATTGGCAAACTGATAATACAGCTTTAATGGTTATCAATATTCTACTTAATGATCTTGTATTTACACAGCTGCTTTCCATTCTTCTCTATATACCAGTATTGGGTTGGTGTATTTTTACCCTCATCCAAATGCTTGGTGATCTGGCGGCTGTTTCTCTTGTCATCATATTTTTTCTTATTCATCAGGTGTTTGTCCTCAGAAACATTGTGACTCCATGCCCTGAAGAACTTAGCAGTTACATTGACACAGTTGCTAATTTCTTTGGTCTTCTAGTGTCTGGGTTTGATATTGAGTATAAATCAAGTCCAAAATACTTGTTTTGGCTATGGTACTCCTTTACCATAATTACTGGCACACTTCTGCTCATGAACTTTATTATTGGAGTTTTTGCAAATACTGTAACACAAATTTCATTAGCACGGGAAACTTTATTAACAACACAATATATCCTAACATTAGAAATTATTGACCAATTCCCCTTACCGTTCATTGGGCCATTCTATAAATCCTGGCATGATCAGGTGTTCAATGTTGAAAATGGGAAGGCCTATATTCCCTGTGAAAGTATCAAAACCTCACTATCACCAGAGATATATATGGTGCTGTAGTTCTTGGTGACAGGGATTGTTTAGTGATAGAGTATCTACAGGAGATGGGAATTACCAATCATGGTTTAGGTTTAGGGAGACCTTAAGCTGATTCTGAATCTAAGTGGGGATATTTAAAAAAAAATTGTCAACCCTATCCTGGAAGCCATCTCACTGCCTAAAAGGAAGAAGCGCTAAGTGAGCTAAAACGGCATGTCATGGGGGGTCATATAGTTACTTGAGACAATTATATCTTATATAGATAAGCCTCCTGAAATTATGTATTTTTAGCTCAATTATTTTTCTAGAACTCTTTAATTGGTAATTTACGGTAGACTACTGAAAATAGAGCAAAATGGGCTTAAAATGATACATTTGGAATAGAAATGATACAACGTACCGCTAGGCAGCGTCAGGCCATCTGCTGGGGGTCATATGATGGTCTTAACCCTCAATCTCAAGGCATATCATCATATGAATAACACTAGAGGGCACCACTCTCATAGGGCTGTAGAGAGATATATGCCGGGTGAATGATAGCAATTAGTGTATTTCTTTGACACTGCAGCAGCTACGTGCTTGGACAAACTCGAGCCCAGCACCACTAGGCGAAGCGTAGTGGCACTGGGACATGCCACAGATCACAGCAGAATCACCACTGTATTCTACGCCATTTACTTTCTATTTTCTTCACACAAATGTTTTAAACAAATTTGGGCACATGTTGCGATGGAAAGAAAATTCATAGCATGTGTGTTGGAATGATAATTTATAAGCTACAGCCAGATCAGTTTGGGACTATTTCTTGGTGGACTGTGATGACAGGTGCTGTGCGTCCTCATGTCAACATGGCTTCATCCACATGGCTTCAGTGCTGATCACAAACATGGCTGTAGCACCAATTCAAATAAAAAGGTGGGGGTATACATTATTGGGAATGAAAATCGTATCATATTTGTATTGATCTATTACAAATTTATAGAATGACAATGTGGAATAGATTCGATTTGCGAAGTGTTTTGAATTGCCATGTGCTTGACCAAGGTCAAGGTCGTTTTCACGCTGGTACTTGCTGTATGGCCCCAGAGGTCGGAAACCAGCACATTATGTTAATCCACCTGTCCCAGAGACACTCAGCCTGTCGGCTTCGCTGATGTCTTTGGGTACGAGTGTGGTGCTTGAAGTGAGGCTTTGGCTGTATGTATGATCAAAGTAGAAGTATCCAAATCTGTCAGAAAGGTGAGAGGGGTGAGGTATTTCTAATCAACTACCATCCATTTCCTATCAAGAGTTTAAAGATAACAATGAGAGTTTGTTAAATGCGAATATTGGGGCTTTGCATACATGATACATATTTGTCAGATTGATTTATAAAAATCCTCCGGCCACCCTACCCAATGAGCACCGCCGGACAGTTGGTCTGGCCTTGATGCAGAACAAATCAAAGGGGCCTTCCATAAAGTATGTACGCACCAAAGGGGGGGGGTCTATTTTCTGAAAAACTTTGCGTACATAAACCCTTTACCATATTGGGCATTAGTAGTATAGTATGTATCGGAACGGGACTATAGTTAAGTACTGTTTATTACTCAATCGACCTGCAGCCAATCAGAGGCTTCCATTTGGTCACGTGACCCCCTCATTTGCATAATTACGTAATAGGCCACGCCCCCTCATTTGCATAATTACGTAATAGGCCACGCCCCCTTGATCACCAGCCAATCAGGGGCCACCATTTGGTCACGTGACCCCCTCATTTGCATAATAGGCCACGCCCCCTTGATCACGTGACCCCCTCATTTGCATAGTAGACTACGCCCCTTTGATCACCAGCCAATCAGTGGCTTCCATTTGGTCACGTGACTCCCTCATTTGCATAATAATGGGTCACGTGACCCCCTCATTTGCATAATAGGACCACACCCCCTTGGTCACGTGACCGGAAGCGCTCTTTATTTGGAAAATAGGCCACACCCCCTTGGTCACGTGACCTGACCCCCTCCCTCATTTGCATAATATAGACAATAGACAGACCACGCCCCCCTTTTGGTCACATGACTTGGACTAGCCAATGGGAGGCTTCTATAAGGGGGGAGGGGAGGGGAGGGGGGGAGGGGGGCACTTTAAGATGCATGGGGAGGGGAGGGGGGGGGGGAGGGGAGCACTATTTATGGGGTGGGCGGGCACTTGGGGGGGAGGGGGGGCCTTTGGGGTCTGCTCGGGAGAAAAAAAAAAATTATCTGATCTCTAAGGAATCGCTTCCTCTCTACCCCCCTTTAGGGGGGTAGGGAGGAGGCGAGTCGGAGGTGACTGTAGAGGAGTTTTTCGGTGACTTGATGACTTTCAAACGACCGTACTGATAGTTGATGAATTTGACTTTTTGACTTGAATATTTCTTGCGACTTTGTGACTTGTAAGCGAAAGCGAAAGCGACTTTGCGGCCCGTAGCCCCTTAAATAAAGAGGTGACTTTGTAACCTCAGGGGGGAGATCCTTCTACACCCCCACGGAGTAGAAAGGATCTCGGTTGATTGACTGTACTTTGACTTGTTGTTGTAAACAAAAAAAAAAAAAATCAATGAATAGAACGACCCCCTTATTGCTAACAAAGGAACGACTTTTGAATTACACAAATGTGACTACCCTCTTTTTGTAGGGGTTAGCGGTAACTCGACTTGAATTAGAGTATTAGGGAGAGCAAAACGCGACTACACGCCGTCTTAGACTGTCGTCTTACGGACCGGATAACAATAACCCTAGTTACCTCGGTTACTGTTGATGACGCGTAATGAGCAACGTCGTCAAAATTAAGCTGACGTCAGCGGTCGGCTAGCCAGACAGTGTTTTTTTGTCAAAATGACCGGAGCAGGTTACGTTGCGGTCGCTCAAGAGACGGCGATGGATCTGGTCACGTGGATACTGAAAGAAGGTCTACCTATAACCACCACGCTAGTTTGAACGCGGCGGGTATGAGTCATCATGGGGCCCTAGACGGGTGGGTCCTCCCCATGCAGCCGTATGTCGAATTTAAGAAATGTCCATGTCACACGTCACTAAGGGAGAAAACGTTTTTTGAAAATATTTAGAACCCGAATTTGAGCATTCTGGTACATTTTTAAGGACCCAGACACTGCAAAGCCGAGTACCATCCAAAAAAAAAAAAAAAAAAATTTGGCGAAATGTTTAGGCTTGAAATGGTACTTTTCTGATGCACTCTTTGAACATTTTTTTTTTCCTCATGTCACTATGGTCCATGTCACATGTCGGACTCAAGAAATGCCACATGTCCCATGTCACTTAGATGTCCGTGCCCGTGTCGTCGTATCGAATTTTAAGAAAATGACCATGTCACCATATCGAATTTAGGGGTCTAGTGACATCAGCATGTCCGGCTATCCTCCACAAATTTAGCTCTAAAATGTTTACTTTTTTTTGGGCTGATTTTTCATCATTTTAAAAAAAACAATAGGCTGTTTGAAATGTTTGCTGTTGTAAATAGAAACAAAAACAAAACAAAGCGCATGGTAAGATTATGTCACATTGCAAGTCGCGGGTCCGCTCGTGGCTTATTCAGCCTCTTCGTGGATCTGCGACTGCCAATGTGATCATATACTAATCACCGGCGTTTACGGTATTATATACTAAGGTATGAGACGGGTCTTACAGAAAAGGTGTCTAAAAAGCCCTGTGACCTGATTGAAATGACGTCAGCGGCGTCTGCTCGTCAGTGCCCGGCTGTAGCCCGTAGGACATGTTATTCTGCTTTTCTGGATGTTTTGAAATATTTTGATTTAACTGTTAATACCTGATAACAAGCCTCTGAAGCAGATTTTGATCGAGCACCTGTTCTCTACTCTTCCATCGATTAGCTGCTTCAGCAAAAAAAAACGCGCGCGCGCGGTCTAGTCTAAATGACGGAGTCGCTAAAGCTCTGTTTAGAGAGTGGAACTCGACCTTGAGTATAGACTCAGTACTAACTGAACGCCCCGCGAGGTCACCCCTCACGTGGGAATATGTACAAGCTCGGGTTCTTCACTTTACGGCTTGACTAAAACTGAGACGCGTCCATGATAAACTCTAGCCTTTTTTTTCCTTTACTAGGATCGAGAGAGAGATTTTAAATGGGGCGGTTATCTAAATAGCGTGGAACTAAAATCAGGCTGCGGCAGATAGTATCTCTGCGCACCTCAAGACTCAACGTAACTTTCACTCTCCAGCAGAAGTTTAGTTGTCACTAATTATGGGCGGCGACCGTCGTGCACCGGCGGATATTGGAGAGTGTTGGAGAGCTGAACCTTACAGACATATAAATCAATCGCTTTGGTGGAAATATCTCGCCATAGATTGGAACCAAATACTTATCTAATGGAATCGTTATCAGTTTTCAGTTTTCTTGCTGTACAAAATTTATTTCCCACTCTTCACGTGGTGATAGCTGAAGGTCGCTCGTCGTAGGTACGTGTGACCGGAACACCCTTTTTGTTTTTGGCGCGGGTTGACATCAGATTTGTACCGTACTGTCGCGATTAAGGGCTCTGAGGGAGTGCTTTTCAATTCGGTGAAGTTCTTACTCAGGAGCTATATACAAGCCAGGCGCTGGCGCTTATTCAAAGTCGCGATTTTAGTGCTTGAGAAAAAACATTTGGAGGCTCTTATACTCCGGCGCTTATACAAGACCGGCGCGCTTTTCAACACTAGTTGCTTTATCGCGACCGTACGGTATGACTTCGGTGTCACAAGGTCCCAAACTCCAAATAAGGAAGTGAAACGACGTCGTCTGTCTACCTCGTGCGCGTCATAGCGTCGTCGAAAATAGTGTGACGTCAGCATCTCTCAGGCGGCTAGGAAGTCAGTTCGTCAAAATGGCTCACGGAGTGAACTTCGTGGCCGTTTCTCGATCTATGATCGATGCGGCCGTGGAGAAGGAATTCGTAGCCGTGCTACAGAGAGAGGAGGCGGAGAGACAGAACTTCGTGGCCGTTTCTCGATCTATGATCGATGCGGCCGTGGAAAAGCAGTTCGTAGCCTCGCTACAGAGAGAGGAGAGACAGCGGACTGCTGCTGAAGCAGAGGGTGTGGTGGATGAGCTGATCGCGAACGTCACTGATCAACTCATCCGCCAGTGCGTGGAGCAAGTCAAGCAGCAAGTCTGCATGGAGGAAGGACTACCGCCCGCCGTGCTGGAGGAGCTGCTGAAGGACTACCACGCGTTATGACCACGCCCTCCGCTTCAGCAGCAAGGTCCCTGCGACCCTCTCTCTCTACCAAACGGTCCTTTTAAGGACCAACCACTGATCACAAAAGTTGAAAATCAATCTCAATATAATATACGCATCAGAAAAACCCCTAATACGCTCTACACTGAAACCCTGTTGAGTAGGTAGATCGAGTTGGGCTTTTTTGTGTGTGTTTTTTTAGGAAGGGCAATCAGGTCATCGTGTGGAGATCATCAGGTGTCCTGTGTGTGTGTGTGTGTGTGTGTATGTGTGTGTGTGTCTGTGTCTGTGTGTGTGTGTGTGTGTGTGTGTGTGTGTGTGTGTGTGTGTGGGTGGGTGTGTGTGTGTGTGTGTGTGTGTGTGAATTTTATACAAATACAATTATTCATTCCTTTCAGCAAGAAAATTAGCTCAATGTAATCATATGATTTGAACTGCCCTACTTATCAGGGCCTTGACGACATCTGACCGCCCCCCTTTTCAGGATCTAAATGGAAATTCACCGCCACCGCTTTTCAGAGTCGCGCTGCAGTGGTTATCCAATACATGGCGGAGCGCCATTACCTAATTCTTTTGTATGTGAAAAAAAAAACAGCACTGATAAGGGGTTTAATTAGACAGATATTGGTTCTACACTATCAAAAAATAACCCCTCAGCGCTTTAATGCTAAAGGTAGCATAGTGCTTTAATGCGCTACGCCCTTGTTGTTGTTGATTTTTTTTATTTTGGCAGAATAATCTTAGTACATGCGAAGTTTTTCAATATAATGCCAATGAAATCTAGAAAGTCCCGATTCCGATAGAATATTTTTACAATAAAGAAATACTAATATACGTCACAGCTATGCATGTCAGTGTCTATAGTTATGATTGACTGATGTCACATCTCACTAAGTGTCTCTACCAGTTATAGGGCATTGATAGATACAAATGGCCCGCTTATTACATTACACATTGCTCATGGCCACTGGTTAACTACTAGCGGGCATCCTAATTATAGGTGCTTCATAGAGTCATCATGGGTTTAGGACCTTATCAGTTTCATGAATTGAGTTCGATCTATGGTGTGTTGAGTCGCAGCATCTAGTTCATTCCATTTTTCTAGGCCTCTGTGATACGGGCTCTTCTCGTAGATGTCTTTGACAATCCTGGGGGTCCTGAGTTGTTTGTTCACGCCACCTCTTAGGACCCGTGCTGGAACCACAACTTGGCCCTCATCCAGCGACGCCCGGTGTATATGGCCCAGTAGTTGGTGCCGCCGCGTGACATCAAGTTTCGTAATTCCATTTCTGTGATGGAGAGCTGTGATGTCCACACCTCTAGGGTCCCGTATGCCCTCACAGACTCTCAGGGCATTGTTTTGTAGTGTTTGTAACTTGGTAACAGCCCACACTGGACCCCCGCCGTGGAGAAAGCAACAGTAGTCCAGTATGGAGCGTATCATATGGGTGTAAACTTGGACAGCAGTGGCCTTGTTTGACCGCTTCCTGATACCCCGCAGCTGGGTGATCCGCACCTGTACCAGGTTGATTGTCTTCTTCAGGTTTGGTGTCATGGTCAGATATGTGTCTAACACAGCGCCCAGATAGTTGAAGCTACCCACTACTTCCAACTCCACACCATTCAGGTGAAGGGCAGAGTTTGTCAGGTCGGGGATTGATCTCGGTGAGTAGGACCACATCACTTGTGTCTTCTGGGAGTTGACGGTCAGTTTGTTTTGTGCGCACCAGTGGCCGACCCTTATTAGGTCCTGTTGCAGCAACATGACTACCCGCTCAACACTTTTCCCTGACACCACAAGGGCCAGGTCATCGGCGTAGAGGAAGTAGCTACAGTTTTCAATGACATCACACACGTCGTTGATGTAACTGATGAAGAGGAGGGGCCCGACCACAGAACCCTGCGGAACTCCCCTGCCTACATCTGCGCTGTCTGATAGCTTGTTATTCGCCCTAGTTTGTTGTTTCCTTCCACTCAGGTAGTGTCGTAGCAGGGTCACGGACGTGGGAGCTAGATTACATTTCGTGAGCTTGGCAAGGAGGATTGGGTGGTCGACCGTGTCGAAAGCCTTCCTCAGATCGAGGAAGACCACGGCCGACCGATGCCCCCTATTCCTAGCGTTGTATAGGGTGGTTACCAACCCAAACACCGCATCACCTGTACTCCGTCCAGGCATAAAGCCAGATTGTTTTTCAGAGATAAGGGCGTGTCTGAGCAGATGACTCATCAGTTGATGGTGGATGACCTTTTCCATCAACTTGTTGCACATATTCAGGAGGCTTATCGGCCTCCAGTTGCTTACATCAGTGCTGCATCCTGATTTCGGTAGAGGTACTATGGTGCCTACTTTCCAACAGCAGGGCACCTTGCTGCTGACAATTGGGGCATTTACTAGTGCACTGGCCACTCTGGGTTTGGCCTGTAATAGATCCTTTATGACATGTGACTTTACATCCACTATTCCAGAGCTTTTGTGGGTCTTTATGTTGTTGACTAGTTTCTCCACTTGTTGTGCCTCAGCTGGTAGAATAAGACAGACATCGGCCGGTCTGATGGGCACCGGTGGAGGTACTGGTGGCACAGGTGGTGGTGGCGGTGGTGGGTTGACAGCTTGGGGCCCGCCAGCAGGTGCAGCATTGTTGTCAAAAGCACGCGCCAATCTGTCACCTATAGCACAGTAATAGTCATTAATGAAGTTGGCCGTGTTTCTGTCTTCCACTTCAAGATTGTTCTCGTCTTTCAGACGTATGCGCTGGGGGGTGTTGCTACCTTTCCACAGGGCATTGATTACTGCCCAGAAGCGCTTTGGGTCGTGTTTGAAGCGCTCCAGGTTCTCAAGGACAGCCTTTCGTCTGTTGTTTGCTAGTTTGCTGTTTACTAGCGTGCTTAGTCGGTTTGCTTGAGCTACGTGGATGTTGTAGAACCCACGTCTAATTCTGCGCGATCTGCGGAGACATTTTTTTCTACGTCTTATCAATCCTAATACTTCAGGGGTGAATTCAGGTTTGGGAGATACCGGTACAGTTCTGGTGACTATGGGGCAGTGAGCGTCCAAGTAGGCCGTGGCTGATCCCAGCACATCAGCGTAAACAACCTCTGGGTCGCTTTGGGTGTCTAAGTGGTCCAGATGTTCATCTTCCAGATGTAGTACAAGACCTTCACGACTGTAACCCCGGTAGTTACGTCCTGTCACCTCAATCTTCTCGCGCCTGATTTTATCTTGTTTCTTTACCACATAGACGGCACTATGGTCGCTAATTGTGTCATCCAGGAGACCAAATTTGGAGACAAACAGGCAGTTGGTGTATATATGGTCTAAAGTTGAGTTCCCGTGTACTGGATGTTTGTAGGTCGGCAATGTTTTTAAGTACCGCAGGGCACAGTTGTTAAGAAACTTTGTCATATGACGATACTTGGCAGTGCGCTGTGCTTGTGTGTTTACGTTCATATCGCCAAGCACCCATACTTCTCGATTGCCTACACGCTGGTGCCTCAGCAATGCAGTCAAGTGCTCGTATGCCGCCTTAACCTGCCCTCGTGGACGTTTGTATGCTGTTATGATTATACGCTCCTTCTGGCCTGGGTATGTGGTCAGGATGCTTACCACCTCTAGATGTTGGTTTGCTAAGCAGAGTTCTGGACAGAGCTGAGTGAAGCAGGCGTATTCATATTTGACGTAGCACGCCACCCCTCCACCCCGTCTCCTCACACTATTTGGGCGATCAGTCCTGTACACTGCCATGTTAGGGATGTTGATATTGCCCGACTTTATGGTGTGGTTAAACCACGTCTCCGTTACACAGAGGTAGTCAAGTCCATGTGCAAGCTTGTATAGCTGTTCAACCTTGTACTCAAGGCTCCTTGCATTAATGGTCATAATTCTAAGGCCCTTCATGGCCCGAAGGGCATCATAACTGATGCGTGACATTGCAGAAAAAATAGCTTGAAACCAATATATAAGGCTGTGTGGTGGCTCGTGGGCCGAAGGGGTGCAGACAGTTAGAGCCAAGAGCGCGTTTTGATCTCTAAAAGAAGCTAGTCGGTGGGGGATTCCCTGTGACCAACCTAATTGAGGAGCATGGACCTTATCGCAGGTCACATGTTCCAGTTGTGCATTGGCTATCAATAGAGATAGCAGTAGTATTAATGTTTGTGTGCTCATCAACGAAGAATCTTAATTCCTAATCATGGGTGCTCCTACAATATAGGCACTCTCAAGTTTGACCGTCCCTAATAAATTACAATACAATAATCCTTAAAAGTATCTAGGAATCTCAGAGTGTTACCTTCGGCAATCCTTTTTAAAGATGCTCTGGGTTTTGTAAATTTAAACAATTAAACATATCGGTGCTCCTTTACCATGTCAGGCACTCTCAGTTTTTAGTCTGTGTTGGTGTATATATAGCGAGGTTGTGTAGCTGAGTTGTTTAGCCTTAGCTACTGCATTCCTCCGGTACACACACTTTATAGTACAGGTAGATTGTAGTATGTCGTCCCTAGATGAGGCTTGCTCCCTCACATTGGGTTTCATTACCACCATTTTCCGAGCGGTTCCAAACATTTGTCCAGATTAGGACATGCAGTTAGTTGACTCGATGTAGGTCACAGCTTCTTGTATTTACTTTCGTTGCATGGACACTTGTCCCCGAGGGGGCCCACTTAGTCTGGGTCGTCTGGGGGGCGTCAGGTTGCAGAGCATCATTGAAACTCTAGTAACTTCGACATATTTCATAATTCACAGTTTGTAACTTTGTTCGTTGTTTCGTTTGCTGATAATACATTTAGTAACTTTGGAGGTGCGCAGTAGTTGAGATAAGTGTATATACACGTACAGATGTATCTAGGTGGATGGCAGGTGACAACTACAGCACATAACCTATAAAATAACCAGTCATGTCTGTTCTATGTCAATTGCTGGACACCTACCCACATCTAATTACTGGGTATGTGGAACGCCAGATATTGCTCCGCTGCTTGTCGGGTTTAAATAGGATTTGTACAGGGTAGTAGTTTCCTATTTGGTATGCTCTTGCATGTGCACCATGCCACTGAGTATCTAAGTGTATATAGTGTGAGTAGCGGAAAGTCCTTTTAAACAGGCAGAATGATAAAATAACCAAACTACCACAAGGACATGTTTACCGCTCGTGCATAGTTTAATGCTGAGTACTGGTTTATGTGGTGCACATGTTGGTAGGTAGGTGAGCCGGTTGGTCGGTAGATGATCAGGCCCTCAGGCAGGTGGGCAGCCCTTCTAAATGATTGTAATGCGCTGCCGGGACCCGTGTTACCGGTAGTTTGTATGGTGAACTGGTTGGTAGGTAGATGAACTGGTTGGTAAGTAGAGGATCAGGCCCTCAGGTAGGTAGGTAGCCATTCTAGGTGATTGTAGTGCGCTGCCGAGTCTCGTAGTGCTGGTAGTTTTGGGTGATTAACATGATCTTTTTAGACAGGTAGGGTGATAAAATAACCAGACTACAGGAAAGACATGTTTCACAGTGTGGACAAGGCCAAATGTACAGTATCCCCAGGAGATAAAATAACCTTCCGAGGTAACCGGTACAATGGCCAATGTACCAGGTATAGGAACAGATTATAAAATAACAATCAGACCTCATACCTTCACCAATTAGCACTATCTTTGTGTAGGCTTGCAGTGATGAGTCGTGCACACTTCTTCTTGAGCTCCACGTTGGGCAAATAGCCTTCTGTGAGGCCCGTATATAGGTAGCTGTCGCCCTTTTTAGGATGATATCTGTGGCATAGGCGGTCCAGGTAGGGTGTATGTACCCCAAATCGAGCATTCAAGTCTAGTAATCCCTTATTTACTTTCAGGATAAACTCCTCCATTAGGTCTTGGTGGGTATGGCGCGTACATGCAGGCGTCACTACCAGGCCCGGCGTAGCCTGTAGGGGAGCCGGGTCGACAGGTGGGGGATTGTTGTTACCCATAGTAGCAGTTGTAGGGTCGCATAGCATCGACTGGAGGTCGGCGCCGTAGATGGAGCAGCAAATTATTTTCACCTGGGGGTTCCTGCTGAATGCAGACTCAACCAGGGCCTCGAACATACCTCCTACCAGCAATGGCGTATAGTCCTCCAGTATGTTTCTGAGACCCACACTACGATCTGGTGACATCCTAATCTTTAATATCTCATAAAGACCGGCACTCACTACAATGGCATTCGGAGGCCTCTCGGCTTGCTCAGGGTCTATCATAAAGTTGATCATGCCGGAGACATCTTCCAATCGTCCGTCATCAAGAATTATCACGTCTCGTAGGCCTGGTATGAGCGGAGACAGGAACTCTCCCAGTCCCTCGATCCGTTTGTCCCCAACCACGTCGACAATGTACATATTTACAGGTTATACACGACAATAAGTAAGCGACAAAGTTCATAAACACAGAATCCTTGTTTGTTTAGGTTCGCTCGCCGGATGTTGCTTCCCCTGCAGTAAGTGGGTCATGCAGCTGACTGGGACGCGGCGGGCTATCTAGGTCACGCCGGGTAACCGGGTCAGACGCCAACGCCTGCTCTCCAAGCAGAGGTTTTGCAGCTGTTCCCGCCTTCACGCCAGCGGTCAATTCAGCAGACAGCGTGTCCCGTAGGTCCTGCAGTATTTCGCCAAGGGTATTTTGCCCATCCCAGTTATCTTTCTGGTAGAGTACGTCGTTATACCTTGCGTTACCTCCCCAATAGGCGTTCAGTTCCGCCAGGATTAGTGGTCCTTCCGTATCCAACAGAGCAGACCTCTCATCCAAGTTGTACCTAAACTTTAGGTCTTGTACTTTTGTCATCACATCACGGCGGAGGCCTTTCCATTTTCTTCCTCCCGTGCACTCATCTCCGGCCTCCCTGGCCTTGAGACCATCACTGGCTTGTAGTACTTTATCAGCTGTTTCATGGTTTCCCAGTTCGACACATTTGGCCCACTGATACATCTGCTCGGCGCAGTGGAAGGTGTTGCCCTCATATTCCATGCTAATAGGGTACAGTGTACTAAAAACGCTACTAGCACCACAGAAAGTCAACCCACTCTCAGTCTGTTGTTGGTACAGTGGCATGATTCCTATTCTCTTCTCCTTGCGGGATCTCATGTCCTCCAGATTAGGGTCTGGTTTTTCAGGTGATGCAGGAGGGGGGGGTTTCTTGTGTTGCACCTCGCCAGATGGATTACGGGCAGGTCTAGGGTTGCTTCTGGGGATGATCAGTGTGGGTGGGCGGTATTTGTCTGGGATGCGGAAAGGCTGTCTGCCATCAAAGAGTTGATTTTCTATTTCTATGTCGGTACCTCTAAGTGACACTCTAAAACCCAGCGTGCGACACTGTTTGGCAATCTGGCGCAGCACATACTTGGTCCTCCTGGTGTCTGGATCCTCATCTGCATTGATAAACACGTTGCCAAATTCAGAGCCTTCCAGTTTCGCCTTTACCTGCATACATCTATCCCTCATCCACGGGGCTCTAAAACCTACTACTAGTGGGGCCGTTGTTCCGGGCTTGGGGTATCGTCTTGGCAGTCTTTCAGAGTAGATCAGGTCATCTTTGTCAAATGTAAGTCCTAGGAAGTTGACCACCTTTAGAGCTTTGACCCGGGTATCTTCCTCATCCTCTAGATCTAGGCCCTCCATTAACACACACTGCCTCCTGGGTGGACGGCCGTCAGGCCCAGGTAGGTCCGGATCTAGATGTCGTAGGTGAGTGCCTCCGCCGGTCCGGGGGTCCTGGGAGACTTTAGTGGCGGTCTCCTTAGTGTGGGCCTGGTTTTTCACATCAGCTTTAAGCATATCTAGCTCCACTTTATGTGCAAGAAGCATCGTTTTAACACTGGCTACCTCAGTGTTGGTCAATGCAAGGGAATCCCTTTGGGCGTCCTCCATTACATGCATCTTTTTTGATAGGTTCTTGTGGGAGGCAGATATTAGCGATTTTACTCCTTTGATCTTGTTGTTGAAAGATGAGCTAAGCCCACCTATTAAGTCCTGCATGAATTGTCTAGTTACACCCTCGTCGGGGGGTGCGGCGGACTTGGGGGCAATGGTTTTTTCATGTAACCCAAAGTCCTCCAGGAAACTCTCTTCCTCTCCAGAAATCCCCAACTCGTCATAGAGTTCCGCTATGCTCTCGTCCATGGTAGATGTATCAGGGCCACCTCCAGGGCGGTGACCTTTGGGCGTGGAGTGACGACTCATACCGGCTTTGCTAGATTTATTAAGCTTACCACCAGTACACTCTCCTCTGGCCCTTTTTTTATGCTTGCCTGTAGCCTGTTCTGAGTGGTTCTGGGGAGGGGATTCACTAGCTCTCCTCTTCCTATTTCTACCAGGGGGCGACTTAAAAATGCGGGTTTCAGGATGTTCCTTCTTTTTTGGCCTTCCTACCTTGTTTTTGACTGTAGCGGTACCAGATGTCTGGGGGAGACAATCACCCTGTTCCTCAGTTGTACATAGCCTAGTTGATGATCGCCTATTTGCCCGTTTGGTGGAGTCCATTTGGAGTATTCCACAGAGTCACAGGGCCATACACAGGTATATGACACAGGTGTATTATAGGTTAGTACTCCACAGAGTCACGGCAGTCAGGTACACAGGTATATGACACAGGTGGTATTATAGGTTAGCACAGGTAGGTGCGCTAATTGGGTCATACAGTCCCTCCGGTGTTGACAGGTGTATGCCGTGTGTATACACAGTGTAGCGTCAGTGGGTTGGCTGGTGCTCAAAAAGAAAGATCCTCCAGTGTTTCAATTTGGCTCAGTAACTCTCAGTAGTATAGCCCACAAGAGTCACCGTGTGTTCATAATCCAATAGGTCCTGGTTAAATCCGTGATCACGTGCTGGAACCTGCAATAAATAACGACCTAGAGGGAGCAAGCCCTAAGCCATGTTACCTGCGTGCCGCCATAGCCCATCAGCATTTGTCGATATGCCAGTGTATGCATGCATGCAGCCCTGGTGAGGAACTCTGAGTGCTGCATTCATGACTTATGACGACAACGGGCACTGCACATTAAAGCGCTATGCGACTATTAAAGGGTTAGATCCAGTCTTGCTCCAGTCATCCCGAATGCTATACCCAGAGTTGGTGGTCTGGTCCAGACTGCTGTACACAGATTGTAGACGGGATGGCGGGTTGCTGCCAGACTATCCCCCTGGTACGATATGCGGCTGGTGCGGCCGAGACTGTCTTATATGATGCTGAGTCTAACTATGTATTAGATACCCTACGAGTAACTGAGAGTATGTCAAAATAATCACGGCAAACTGACTGGCGACTTCATAGGATCATAGGGCGGTTATTATTACATAACTCAGTAACCTTTGGTTATGTGTTAGATAGAGTACACTTGGACACGGTTATTCCATATACCCACTGCCCCACAGGGTCAAGACGAGGTGATTTAAATAATAAGACCCAGACGGGTAAAATAGCCAAAGTCAACAATGACCTGTTTTTTTAGCAAATATGGACAAAGAGACACGGGGTGCTGTACACAGGTTGTGGACGGGCTGGCGGGTCGCTGCCAGACTATCTCCCTGGTCCGATATGCAGCCGGCGTGGCCCAGACTGTCTTATATGATGCTGAGTCTAATTATGTATTAGATTCCCTACGAGTAACTGAGAGTGTGTCAAAATAATCACGGCAGACTGACTGGCGACCTCATAGGTCAGTTATTATTACATAACTCAGTAACCTTCGGTTATGTGTTAGATAGAGTACACTTGGACACGGTTATTCCATATACCCGCTGCCCCACAGGGTCAACACGAGGTGATTAAATAATAAGACCCAGACGGGTAAAATAGCCAAGTCAACAATGCCCTGTTTTTTAGCCAATATGGACAAAGAGAAACGGGGTGCTGTACACAGCTTGTGAACGGGGTGGCGGGTCGCTGCCAGACTATCCCCCTGGTCCGATATGCAGCCGGCGTGGCCGAGACTGTCTTATATGATGCTGAGTCTAATTATGTATTAGATGTGCTACGAGTAACTGAGAGTGTGTCAAAATAATCACGGCAAACTGACTGGCGGCCTCATAGGTCAGTTATTATTACATAACTCAGTAACCTTCGGTTATGTGTCAGATAGAGTACACCTGGACACGGTTATTCCATATACCCACTGCCCCACAGGGTCAAGACGAGGTGATTAAGTAATAAGATCCCCAGACGGGGGGTAAAATAGCCAAGGCAACAATGTCCTGTTTTTAGCCAATATGGACAAAGAGACACAGGGGGTGCTGGGAGTTGGCGACAAGGGGCAAGACGGGCAAGACTACTTCTCAAAATAGACAATGACAATGGCCAAGACCTAGTTCTTAAATTCGACAAGGCCCATTGGTATCTCTTATATTCGACAAGTGACACATGTGCCCCGTCTGTGGTCCTAATATAGAATTTCTAAAAAAAAAAAGTAAATTTTCTGCACCGTGTGACAACGACCGATCAGCTACATAGCAGAGATTTCACCAACCTATTTTTGGTTATTTTTCTATTCAGTTTTTGATCAGCGCACTATATTATCGTGGTTTTTTTTTTTAAATTTTTTAATCATAAATAATATGTAGACTTGGAAAAAAAAAGAAAAAAAAGAGAGCTGACACGCAAACTCCTACTGACATGTCGCTGTTTTGTCACTAAACCCAAAGACCCACCCACCCCGTAGGAAGGGGAGACGTTTGTGAACGTTCCCTTAGGCCTCTATTCTTTATTTATTGTGTGGCCCCTAAAGAGGGGCCAACCAACTGACACTGTCAGTTGGTTAGATGCTGCTCAACATGGGCGTAATTAATTACGCCTGGTGTTAAGCAACATGGATCACTGTAGTTTGACAGACTGACCTCAAAGGGCCCCCGTTGGATGGGGGCCCTTGTGGCACAACGAGTCAAAACGAGTTGATCCGTTTTTCAGATTACCGACTCGGCGAGAGTTTCTGACTATGTATCTTTTATAAAGCCTTAGATATGGTGTGGTATTTTTCATCTCGCTATAGTTTAGTTGGTATTCAAAGAAACTGCCTCATTTCTATCAGAAATACACAATATTGAATTGTTTTTTATATTTTAATATATTCAGAAGCGCGCTTTGTTGCCTATATAGCTCATTATGCGTTGAAATGTTCGCGAGCATCGTAGGAATGTACAAATCCCCTATTGTGGCGCCATCTGACGAAAGAGCGGGGAACTATACGTGACCTGAACCCCGCCCTCAGCGCGTTCGTTATTCGCATCTTTGACAGCGACTAAGAGACGCTCAAACTGTCTCTTATTTAGTTTGAACTTATCACAAATTTGTCTTTGATAGGTCGTAGATTGACTTCTGACTTTTTTTTCTTTTTTTTTTAGTTAGAATAAAAAAACAAGTGACGCCGACACAGACCCGCGCATTAACGCGCTCCACCGTCTTCAGAGGGTTGAGTCTATAGTACAGTAGATTCTACTGTGTACTTACACTAACAGTGCTACATATACATACCTGAGTCATAAGTGGGGGTTTTTTGTTGGTTTTTTTTAGGGGAAAAAAAAGTGATCTACTCACCCAAACCGCTATTAGTAGGTAACCTGTATGACCCATACCGCAAACATCTGCCTCGTGACTGATAGTGTACCGGTGGTGAAGTGCTGTTGCAAGAACAATTGAGGCTCTTTATATAGCTGAGAGAGCGAATGGTCTAATCTTGTTTTCACCTTGAGCCCCACCCTATTCCAGAGAGGGTATCAAAAATCACATGTACACGTATATGGGCTTATAGCTGGTGAATAGATAAGGCGGGGCAACTGTGTATACTAAGACTACAGGGGGCGTTTTAACGACAGGCGTGACGCGCCAGCCCGTGGAGGGAGCTTTTGTTTTCACCTAGAGAGTGTATACAAAGCCTACAGGGGGTGATTAACGCCAGGTGTGACGCGCCAGCCGGTGGCCGGATCACCGCATCTTCTAAGCTTTGTTTTCACCTAGAGAGGGGATCGAGAGTGTATACAAAAAAAAAAAAAACTACAGGGGGTGTTTAACGCGGCCAGCTGCCTACATGCTATGGACTAAGCCTGTTTTCAGCTAGAGAGGGACCTAAATCACCTAAGCCCTTTCCACCCTTAAATCGATCTGATAATTACCATAAAGAAGAGTAATGCGCGTTACATGTATATGGGCTTATAGCTGGGTAAGAGATTAAGATGCTAGTCAACTGTGTATGCAAAAAAAACAACTACAGGGGGTGTCTAAAGTCGATTGTCATGCGCCAGCGGGCGGACGGAAGTCTGCCACTCTAGCTGTGACTACAAGCGCGTGCGTGTGGTAGACAGCTTAAATCAAACACAAGTTAAGCTCCTTATAGCTTCCTACTGCCTGCGGATTCGAGTGCTTGAAAGATGGTCTTTTGTTTTTTTCATGTATTTCCTCGGAGGGTCGAACAGGATTAAAGATGTAACGAACCCGCACCTACACAGGTAGACAGCCGGTCGCCTTCCTAGCAAGGTGGAGGTTGGTTTTTATCAAGATTCGTACGGGTGGCTGGAAAGTGTGAGGGCTACCTCTGCAGCTATTGCTGCTGCTCGTGCAAAACGTGAAGCTCGTATCGCTGTTCGTGCTACACATGCTGCATACGAAGTTGCCAATGCTGCTAACAACGCTGCTGTTACTCTCGCCGCTGCTGCTCGTGCTGCTAATGTTTTTGCTACTGTTTCCGCTCTTGCTACCGATGCTGCTGCTACTGATGCTGCAACGTCTGCTAAAAGTGTCGCTGTTGCGGCTGCTGCTAGGGCTAATGCTATTAATGCTTGTACAGCTGCTAAAAAAATAGCCTGTTTTGCTTATGCTAGTCGCAGTGTCGCTGTTACGGCTATGGCTGATGCACATGATGCTAAGTTACGGGCTTTTGCTTTTGCTGAAGATGCTGTTGATGCTGAAAATGTTGCTGCTGCTGCTGCTACTGCTGCTGAAGATGCTACTGCTGCTGCCGCTGCTGCTGCTGAAGATGCTGCTGCTGCTGCGGCTGCTGCTCTAGACACCTATGACGCTGCTGCTCTAGACACCTATGACGCTGCTGCTGCTGAAGATGCTGCTGCCGCTGCTGCTACTGCTGCTGCTGAAGATGCTGCTGCCGCTGCTCTAGACACCTATGACGCGGCTGCTGCTGCTTTTGCTGAAGATGCTGTTGATGCTGCTACTGCTGCTGCCACTGCTGCTGCTGAAGATGCTACTGCTGCTACTGCTGCTGCCGCTGCTGCTACTGCTGCTGCTGAAGATGCTGCTGCCGCTGCTCTAGACACCTATGACGCTGCTGCTACTGCGGCTGCTGCTCTAGACACCTATGACGCTGCTGCTGCTGCTGAAGATGCTGCTGCTGCTGCTGCACTAGTCATCTATGACGTGGCTGCTGCTCTAGACACTTATGACGCGGCTGCTGCTGCTGCTGCTGCTGAAGATGCTGCTGCTGCTGCTGCTCTAGACACCTATGACTGAAAACTTAGTAGGCGTTATTTACAAACACTACTGCTACCTATGACTAAACTTAGTAGGTGTTATTTACAAACAAGAGAGCCACGTGGTGTTGTTTACAAACAAAGAGAGCCACGTGGTGTTGTTTACAAACAAAGATAGCCACGTGATGTTGTTGTGGCCTATCATGCCAATGAAGGGGTCACGTGATCAAGGGGGCGCGGCCTATTATGCAAATGAGGGGGTCACGTGACCAAATGGCGACCTCTGATTGGCTGGTGATCAAGAGGGTGTGGCTTATTATGCAAATGAGAGGGTCACGTGATCAAGAGGGTGTGGCCTATTATGCAAATGAGGGGTCACGTGACCAAATGGTAGCCTCTGATTGGCTGGTGATCAAGGGGGCGTGGCCTATTACGTAATTATGCAAATGAGGGGGCGTGGCCTATTTCGTAATTATGCAAATGAGGGGGTCACGTGACCAAATGGAGGCCTCTGATTGGCTGCAGGTCGATTGAGTAATAAACAGTACTTAACTATAGTCCCGTTCCGATACATACTATACTACTGGCATTAATCAATTTTGAATATGGAGTTAGGTATAGGGGGATAAATGAACTGGAAAACACTGGGATAAATTAGTTGAATTTCACATAATATCAATATAATTATTGTTTAGGTACTGTATTAAGATTACAGTGATGTTCCATCTTCTGAATAACAGTGATTCACTGGCACCACTGGGTGCCGTTATAATTACAGTGGACTTGAAACAACAGTGCCCGTTGTTTTTACGGTGAAAGTCCGGCACCCAGTGATGCCCGTGAATCTCTGTTATTTTAGCGGAATTCTTTTACAGTGTAGTTGTATAGTTACAGCTTGTACCATAACTTATCATCTGGGCCACTAAATGTATCATGGAATAGTCTAGAACAGCAGTATAAGAGGCCATCTTGCGTGGAACAGGTTAGACAGTAAAGTGCAGAAACTGGATATGTACGGCAAATTTTCCAATGATGTGAAGAAATGAACTATGATAGATGTTAATATCGTCAATTGTTGAAAAGAAGGTGTTTTGTACTGCTGTTTATTTATTACCTATTACAGAGTGAGTATGTGCTGTCTGTTGAACTTGAAATGTGTTTTGTTGTGGTTCATTCATTTTACTACCTGTTGTATATTGTCTTTTGGGATGGATATCCTTGTCCTATGAGTGTAAAATGTCGGGACTGGTTGAGGAATGTTCATTTATCTTGTTTACCTTGTTGGCATTAATTTAAAGACTTTACTTGTAAATGTAATTTTTGCCAAATAAAAATGATAAAACTCAAACTCAACTGTCCTCACTCCATTCCAACTCCTACTGGACTGGCAGCCTACCAGCCCCAAGCATCATAGTGCGTACCAACATTAAGACATTAAATAGGGAAAGCTTCTACAACGAAAATGTCAATGATTAATGTACCACCAAAAGGGTTTAGCCTAGTATACCTAAATGCTAGGAGTATGGCAATGAAGCTAGAAGATATTAAGGAATGTTTCTCCCACTTTGTGGATATTGTGGGTATGTGTGATTCCTGGCTCAATGAAACACATGATGAAAACAGCTATTTTTGGGAAGGAAGGGTCAGCTATAGACACGACAGACAAAAGAAAAGAGCTGGAGGTATAGTCATCTATGTTAAGATAAATATGCTAGTCACACTGAGATGCTGGATGTAGGCACATGCTGCAGGGAGGAGATTGAAATGCTGTCATTAAAACTAGCTAGACCTGACTGCAGACAACAGTATATTAGCTGTGTATATACACTCAAAAAATAAACTTGTCTCCAGACTCTTCAAAGTGACGGTCATAAAATAAACGAGTCAAAAACTTGTCTAAGTGACAAGGAAGCGGGTCTTCTAGCTGGAGATAGAAGACCCACTTGGTATGTGCCAGCCCAAAACCCGACATTTGCCAACTCCAGATTCTATTTGTGGGATGGTTACCTGATATGTAAGACAACTTTTGACTCGTTTATTTTATGACAGTCACTTCGACGAGTCTGGAGACGAGTTTACTTTTTCAGTGTAGGCCCCCAAACAAACCCACTGCCGCTTTTTTCACAGAAATGACTGACTTTTTAGACACCACGCCAGAGGGCAGGTGTGATGTACGGATGTGAGGGAACTATAATATTGACATGCTTGAACCAGAGGATGACTAAACCAAAGCATTGATATCCTTCTCTGAGACGCAAAATCTCCGCATATTAATTCACGAAATAACTAGGCCTAAAGATTGATAACATCCTTACAAATGCAAAAAATGTCAACCATGTCAATGTCCTTGACACTCTAGTCAGTGACCATTACCCCGTCTCTAGTGTTCAGAAAAAACCAAAGGGGGAGAAAACTACGTCAGCATTTATGGGCAGAAGTTATAAAAGATATAATGAGGCTGAATTACGTAACATATTGAGAGACTAAGACTGGGAGGGAGTTTTTAGGGAAGAAGACTGGGAGGGAGTTTTTAGGGAAGAAGATCCAACAAAACAATGGGACGTGATACTTGATATAATTACTGGTTACCTGGACCATAGATGTCCACTAACATCAATGAAAATAACCGGGCAAAATGCTAGTTGGCTTACAAATGAGGTCAGAGAGGTATTCTTTGAGAGGGAGAGGGCTGTGGCTAGATACAAAAGAAGTAAGAATCCATTAGACCTAGAAACAGTAATTAGTAACAGAAATTAGTAATGCATTTGAAGATCATTTTCCAAGGCATCATTCAGAAGGCCTCTGCGGCTTATAGGATCGCCTCAAAGTCGGGGTGCGGCTTATACGCGAGTTTGGCTTATACGCGAGGTTTTACGGTAGTAGAAGCTCAATTGTATGGAACAAAGGATTCCAAAACACAGCTCATGTATTCAGTTTTTATTAGAGCATGTCTCAATAATCACTGAAAGGTAATACATGTCATTCTGACATACAAGTAGAAAGCACTTTTAGAAATGTCAAATATGGACCTCTTGTTAGGTTATATACAAAACTGTTGATTGGACAAACTGTAAACGTCACATTTATACGAACACCATTTGCCGATTGAGATCATGTTAAGGAGCCTTGATATCCACTGTTACACAATATCGACAGACATTATACAAAGCATTATCATATTATTCGAACTATTAGATTACTGTGAGGGTTGGTTGGCCCAGAATTCATGAGTAGGTAGACCGTGTCAATGAAAAAGTGAATAAAACTTCTCAAAATTCAAACTCAAACTCAACTCAAGTTCTCCCCCTTAAAGGGTTTCCCACTGTTCGATATAATTATTTTGATCTACCAATGATATCTTGAAATCACTTAGCATTATGCTAGATTGATATATAGTTATAGAAGCAAAAGAACAATGGTTCATAGGTTAAATTTTGATATATTGACATTTGAAAATAAAAATCATTTTACTATGGTCCTCTGGAGGAGAGTCTATTTTCCGAACATTTTCCTACTTTGTGGGAAATTGACTGACAATATCCTAAGCAATCTTCTCTGGTGTATAGAGGAGATCATCTGTAACATGTCTAAACAATAAAAACAACTAGTCATTGGAAAACATAAGATTCATGGCGGATTTTTATTTTTAAAACACTAAAAGATAATCCTAGTTCTACGGGCAATCTCAATCTGGATAACACTAACCTACTATACTATGAGGTTTTCAAATGTCACTGGTTAAGCTAGCCCTCGTCATAGGGCACTGGACTGTAGATCCAAATATTGCCGGTTGGAATCCGACCCATTCCAGGGGTTCTTTGGGTGGTAACCAAAATGTAAAAGATGATATGGGTAGTAACCCAATATACCATATAGGGTAACCATCCATCAACCATAAGAACACCCAGATAGTCTTAGGTGGTAGCAGTATTCCACAACCAGTTCAGTATAAAAAAAACTTCGTGTTAGGCTGGTGTTGGCACTGGGAAATACCTTTAACACCTAAGTGTATAGACCTACACATTATCACGGTCCAACACACAAGTTTAAGCCTTTATAGAGGCCGGCTGTTACCAAGCAAATATTACGCAATTTACCTAGTGTAGTGAAATCAATTCAATTCAATTTCAATTTATCAAGTTTATTAGTCTGAACAAACAATCTACAAATCAAAAATTGCAGTTATCAAGAGTTTACTCAGAGGACAGAAGAAGATATTAAGAGATCCTCGTATTATCTGACAAACATTATTGTAGTATCCTATTCAGGAATCTTCTGGAACCATGTGTTATACTTGTTTACTGTCTGTATGATATGATTGGGAAGCTTCCAGAAGCATGTACTATTGTGTCATACCCAGGTCTGTTCTAGTGTGTTCTATAGTGTCTGACATCAGCATCCTGTAGGTCTATATAAGGGCAGTTAGCCAGAGGTGTCAGGGCAGTTGCAGTTATACTTCAGTTGTGATTGTTACACCATCATACAGCAATAAAGATCCACTATCAATCCAGCTACCAGAGTTCTCATCTATTCGCACACAAAACTCTACAATTATGATACATAAATATTTTCTTTTAGCTTTGTTATGATACAAGAATTAAACAATTCTTTGATGATATTACTGGGGGGATGACAGATGATGACATACAGCACAACTACTTTGACCATTTAAACTTTTATATCCAATCTTCACAGAATAAACCAGGTTTACAAAAGATCAGTATGTAATATACAATAAGCACAGTTTGAAAAATCATTTTAAAAACAAATAATAATGTTCTGATTGTTTTACATAAAAGCCTACAGGAGCAAGAAACCACAGGAGCATAAATTACTGGCATGTGCCATCATAAAACTACCTACACACAGACTTACACATAGAAATGTGCAGTATCATTTTATCATGTAGGTTAATCAGTGTTGCTGGGCAAAAGGATATTAACAAACAAAGTCAAAGGAAACAAGGGGCATATGGTACTATACTAACAAGCACTACTAGGTTATACAGTGAGACCGTAATAAACCGACCACATCTATTTCAGCCAAAGACAGCCGGTTATCAAAATGGCTGATTACCTAAAGCAATATTATGTACAGACAGAATGGGTTTAATCAGAATTGTCATAAAATTATGACTGATAAATGAGACAACCTTCTCATCAAATACAGACTTATCAAGGTCTCACTGTATTTTATCTATTTGTGACGCCATAGATAAGTCACATTTAACATTCAGTATAGTGGTATATGAAGTAGTTGCATTTTAATGTATTACATGGACTGGATGATGCTACAATACATTGTTTATGGAAAAACAACATTTAACATTGAGTTTTATCATAAGAATTATATTAAACAGTCGGGAAGCTCCATTTCAAAGCATAAAACAGACTGTATGATGCTACAATACACTTGTGATATACTAAAGGAATATAACAGTATTTTATCGGACATACTCTAACAAAATAATGATTTACGGACATTTAAAAGCTGATCAATATATAATAAAATACTGGCAAAAGCTACAGCTTTAAGTTGGACTGCATGATACTGCAATAAATTATTAACAACTCATATTTAGCATTCACTTGTGATATGGCTCACTCTCATCAAACCGATGCAGTTCAAAAGTGGACGTACATGACCAGTGGCGGTACATGATCAATAAAGTGATCAGGTACATCGCATTAAGTACATGATCGATTTTGGTATGTTTGTCTGCCTTAATAAATCCAGTTGCATGTGTCTATCATAATACATGTTAGGAGACACATATGTACACCTTGGTAAGGTTGGATTGATATTTTAACATGATCAGAAATGGTAAGGCAGTCAATACATGAAAGTGAACATGTAAGTCACATAACATACATTTTTATTGATCACGCATATGATATGGATATTTCATCTATATATTAAGCAGTGTGAAAATCAGTTTCTTGATAGAATAATGTGCTACCCCTGGTAGTAACTATGTGTTTGGTTCTGATCGTTATCTATGCACCCTCTTTTCTTAAATCATGATTTCACATTTTAATCATGTACGTGAGAAACGCTCTACGACCTTCAATCTATGATCATGAATCATCCCCTGTTTCTACTGATAGTGATATATTGATACTTTCACATGGAATATAGGCCTTTCCATTTTCAACCTTGAATACCCTATCATGCCAAGATTTGTAAATTGGTCCAATGAAGGGTACAGGGAATTGGTCAACAATTTCCGCAGTTAGGATATATTGTGTTGTTAATAAAGTTTCCCGTGCTGCTGAGATGTGTGTTACAGTATTGGCAAAGACTCCAATAATGAAATTCATGAGTAGAAGTGTGCCAGTAATAATGGTAAAGGAGTACCATAGCCAAAACAAGTATTTTGGATTTGATTTATACTCAATATCAAACCCAGACACTAGAAGGCCAAAGAAATCAGCAACTGTATTGAAATAACTGCTAAGTTCTTCAGGGCAAGGAGCAACAATGTTTCTGAGGACAAACGCCTGATGGACAAGAAATACCATAATGACAAGAGAAATAGCTGCGAGATCATTAAGCATTTGAATTAGGGTAAATATACACCAACCCAGTACTGGTATAAAGAGAAGAAGGAAAAGTATTTGTGTAAATACAAGATCATTGAGTAGAACATTAATGACCCTTAATTTTGGATTATCTACCTGCCAATCATTTAGAAAGATACTTATCCCATAACTGAAACCTAATATTATGAAGAGGAGCTTGAAATGGTATAAGGAAGATGTATAGACAACAATGTTCTTCATGCCATATGGAGTTTTTAGTAGTGGTATCATGATATTATATTGCCAGGCTTGGTATACTGTATGAATGATACTACCAAAGGACATTAAAGTTACAAATGTCGCAACAGCATATATGACTCCAATCGAGGTCTCAGTGGTTATAAATTTTGGACATATTGTAGAATTATCAGTTATGTTCAGTATCAGTCTCCTCTCCTGATCAGCATGCTGTGTAATTGCTTCTGTTAAGTAGTAGATTCCAATAACCATAAGAAGCTGCAGGATAAGCCAAATTAGCAGCTTAGGAAATGGAACTCTGCTTTTTAATTTAATCCAGGTCTTGAATGGCTCTGATGTCAGAAGTGCTAGTGTATCTTTATCAAAGAACCTCTCTGCAGGAATATGTGCAAGATGCAAGATGGGTGAACACATTCTTCTTGAATTCTGTATTCCTTCATAATCAGAAATGTCATATGCTTTATACTCATAGATTCCAACATTCCATTTGATGAGATAGATATCTTCAGTGTTGAGAATTGCAAAGGTCATTTTATGCATTGCAAGTGATACACTCAATTCAAGCGGTCGAAATCCAACCATATTATCTTGTAGTAGCAGAGTCTTCAGGTCCTCTTTTGATAAAACCGTCTTTAGCCAATTATAAAAACCAGTTACCTGCTCTTCCATTTCAGGCTGCATGAAAGCGATTGTTACAAGTACATGAAGGATATTTAAATTGCCTTTCTCCTGTTTAAAAACATCCACACCATATTCCATGAGAACGAGTGTGACTTTTCTGGCATTAAACAGAACACAAAGACACCATGGTGTTACTACATCAAACTTTTCACAAGTCTTGGGCATAATATGTTGCAGTTTGTCATAACTAAATGCAAATGTACCATCTAGCAATATATTAATGTGCTTACTATTCTCTTGAAGAATTGTTTCAGCCTTTTGAGCCTTGTCATTCACAATACAGTTCCACCATTCTGCATATAGAGGTTCAGTAATATTCAAGACAAAGTTGGTCCTCTCCTGGCCCTCTGATACTGGTGTCCGGCGCATATTGTAAAGCTGTCAGGTGTGCTGCAAAACTGATTCTTTGGGCTGTGGAGTAGTGCACTATATAGCCAGCAAATACACCGTTGGTCAAAGTTTCCTGATGTTCAGCTTATTGACTCCAGGCCCTCCCTGAGTCTTGGGTTGTGATATGCTTGCTGACTTTTCAGTAGATCAAGTTGTCGGCCTTCCCTCAATGTAGGTATACCACGGATAGATTGAAGAAACCCTTCCCTGAACAAAATTGTTATTTCCCAATCAACTATATATGGACAGTGCATAAATATCTTCAGAATATGTTCAGACATATTTGTAATGAAATATTGTACCCTCTAACACAGCAGCATTACCAATCCCTTACCACTGAAAATGGCCATTCTGCCATTTTGACCCCATAGCTAGTTCAAGGAATACATACTTGAGGACTTTGGTATTACATGTAATGTATCTACATGTTACATAGAGCATGAATAATTTTTCTCAGATCATTTCCTATGTGTATCTTTTGAGTCATATTCGTTAAAAAATGGCAAGATCACTAATATGTACCTTTGTCACATATGCTATACTGCAAATGGTGCCATAGATTCTTAACTAGCAGTCCAATCCTCTTGTAATTTGAAACACATACTACTCATGATATGTCAACATCAATACCATGATAACTTTTTATGGAAATCAACTTTTTTTTTTTAAGCTTACCAGTATGCTATATAAGATTTGTATAGAAAATAACTATGATTAATTTTGCCACTGCACCATCCATAGGATTGTTTAGCTCTCTTCACATGGTTTTTCACCTATTGTTTTCTATAAATGCTGCAAAAGTACTAATTTTTAATATTTTTTATTCGTCCCGGGGATCACAGTGAAGCCTCATGTGTATCCTAATCAACTGTGCTGGTATAATTCATGTGTAATGTATGGTGCAATGGCCAATACAGTTTATATGATAGTAGGTATCCCAGGTCATTTCCAGATATTGGTATTGCGCATGTAGACACAGGTAAAATGGAAAGATCTTGTTAAAAGATGAAAAACGTCGGGCATAACTTCCATTGGGGAAGTTATTCCCATATTAGTTACATACCAGTGCCACCTAGTGCCTCCCACCGGCACCAGCCGTGGAACTCTTCTCCAGGGGAGGGGAGGTAACCAGCAGCAAGCAAGCAGGCAGCAAGGCCAGCAGCAGGCCAGCAGAGACTTTGGTTGTTTTTTAGATTCGGTCTAGAATTCGGTCAAAATGACGGTCTGCTTTTGCGGAACAGAGTACCTAGCAACAGGAATTCCTGCCCCAAATGCAATGCCCCAAACCCGGACAAGGGAACCCCCAGGAAGGTGTTGCAGGGCCAGGACCAGCCTGCACCGGCACAGGACGACCATGGCGGCTCCCAGGGCCGGCAGGAGACCGGCCAGGGCAGCTCTGCTTCGCCGGCATCCCCGGGCGGTACGGCCCGCCAACACAGCGAGCAGGCCGCGGAGTACAGCGCGGCCCGGGAGGTAGAGCTCCAGCAAGCTTTGGATCGGATCGAAGCTTTGACAATAAAAGAAAAGGCTAGAGAAGAGGACCTAAAGAGGACCCAGAGATTAAAAGAGGCCGAGATGGAGCTGGCAGGTTTAAGAGCAGCAAATAACCGGATAGAAAAGGATACAAACCTCGCAGAAGCCGCCTTCCGCGGTCTTGTTGGGGCCGTGCAGGGCAAAGATGGATTGCAGCGGTCCGCAGACGCCCGCGGAACGGCCTTATACTACGCGGACGAGGGTACCAGCGGCCACAACCTGTCCGCATTACCCGGGGAAGACCTCGACCGAAGTTTTCCGTCTCTGTCCGCGAAGCAGCAGCTCGGCGCGCATGCGCAAACAAAGATGGCGGACCATAACATCCGCCCAGACGAAAACAGAGAGGAAGGGGTCGCTTTTTCGCAGTTTTTGGCCGAACGAAGGCGAATTAAGACTCAAAACATGTCGCAAACGAAAGAGCATGGTCGATTACCCCCCTCCCATCCATCAAAGCCGTCGCAGATGTCGCAGGAAGGTTGGTTGGGAGACTTTTGTGCGACCGTCGGCGAGCAGGGACAGCCTCCACACACCTCGGCGGCGGCCTGGTCTACAAGCGCGGGTGGTGCGCTTCATCCCGGGGGGCCGGGCGGCTCCACGCTTCATCACGGACACCCGGGGAGCTTCACGCTTCATCCTGGTACAGGTCAGTCTGGCAGTTTTAAGCAAGCAGGGGGTGTGTCTAGGCCTGCTGGGGCCACAACATCCTCTCAGCTGTCTGATCCCACCAGTGAAGGGAAGCATGGACACACCCAACAGCAGGAGCAGTATCAACAGCAGGTGTTGGGGCAGCATCAACAGCAGCAGCAGCAGCAACAGCAGGAGGATGCAGACCCCTCCTATGCAGAATTTCTGCTGTGGAGACAGCAGCAACAGTGGGCTGGGTTGGCAGGGGATGTGACCCCTTCTGCCCAGTCTACTCAACAAAGCCAGCAAACACTACAGCAACATCTGCAGCAACAGCGGGGCCAACACGGGTCCAACCGGCATCAACAGCGACAATCCTACACTTCAGGCCAACCCCTCTCCGCGACACCCCCGCCAGGTTTCTCTAGTCTACCATCGGCAGGTGGGCTAGGCATAAATCTGGGGGCGAGCCACACCCTGCACACTGGGCTAGCTACGGCGGGGTTGGGCTTCGGCAACATGGGCCTACAGTCGGGTGATGTTGATGGCCTCTTCAGAAACGTCGCGTCAGGTAAGTCAGCTGTGGAGGGTGATATACTGGCCTCTCTACATGCAGCTAATGAGGCTAGCATGAGGAAAAGGTCCAAGCTGTGGATCAGGCCAGACTACCACCTCCCAGCTGACAAAGACTACAGCGAAATGTCATATAGGGAGTTAATTTACGGGATGATCAATGTCACGCAGGCCCTGATCATAGCCGATCATCCCGACTTGAGCCCCTTGTCATACCTAGATCACATGAAATTCATCGCCCTGAAGGAGATAAAACCCACCTATTGCATGAAGGCCATATGCCAGTATGATAGAGAGGTGACCGACAAGGTGCTGAAAAAGCAGATCCCCAAGTTTGCCGCGGCTGACCACGGTGCGATGGCAAACAACATGGGCATGGACAAAACTCTGGCCTACGTAAAGATGCAACAGGAGATGGCAAAGCAGATGTCCCTTCTAAACAAGGCCCCGGGCAAGCCACCAGCTAGGCCGTCAAGTCAGGGAAAATTCAGGATCGATTGCCCTGACCACCTGTGCAAGCGGTTCAACTTCACGGCGTGCGATTGGACATTATGCAGGAAGCAACACTCGTGTGCGGTCTGCGGTGGCCCGCACGGGGCTCGGGGATGCGCACACAACCCCTACAACCAAGGGGGGCAGCCTCAGAGCCAGGGTAGTTTCCAGGGTCAGCAGCATCCATACTATGGGCAGCAAACCCAGAACTACGGCCAACAGGGGGGCCAACAGCGTAACGCGTGAGGCACGGACGAGCACGACTCCGCGGACTACGAAGCGGATGTCGGCACCTCATGTATGGAAGACATTCACTCTCATACATGTGAAGAACTAATATGCACAAGTAGTATAGATGCCCTACTAGACATTTATAAAGGTTATATCCCTCTATGGGACATTAGCTGCAGACACAGGGTTCAGGGGGTCGTGTCGCAGTTGAAGCCAGCAGGCTGGAGGGACATGTTGTTGGGGCATGGTGTCATAGATGAGGATTGTCACTTTATATTAGATGGTGTCCTACATGGGTTCAAGATGGTTGACCCCCATGCACGGGTAGACAGTTATGAGGTAAAAAACTATTCGTCAGCTTCGGTAGATAATTTTGACTTTATTGATAAGCTTTTGAAAGAGGAGCTGGGCTGCGGGAAACTCAGCGTGTCGCGAGAGAAACCGACATGTGTGCACGCCTTGGGTGCTGTTCCCAAGGCTACCGGGGGTTTCAGGCCCATCACCGATGCGAGCAGGCCCGACGGACTGTCCATTAATTCCCATATGTCTGCCACTTTTCAACACTTCAAGTTTGCTAGACTAGACGACGTGTGCGAGGTTCTCCGTCCGTCGTACTACATGGCGGTGACTGATATTGCTTCGGCGTACCGCTCGGCACTCATCAGACCCGAGGACCGGAATTATCAGGGTTTGAAGTGGAAGTTGGACGGGTCTGACACCTACAGACCCGTCCTCTAAGTAGCAGGGAGGACAGGCACGGCCACTTTTGTTCCGAGCCGGACATGAAGATCCCCGCAAATATTAATATACAGGAGTTCTACCCCCTTATAGAAGCTCTGTGGAGGTGGGGCCCCTCCATGACAGACAGCAGAGTAGTTGTGTTCTCAGATAACACACAGGTGGTTTCCGCGATTAACACGGGCCGTAGCGAGAATGACACAACGATGATTATCCTTAGAAGGGTCTTTTGGCTATCTGTCATTTATAATTGTCATATCACAGCAACTCATATTCCGGGCCACGTTAATGTGGTCGCAGACGCCCTATCCAGATTATTATTCAATAACAGCAAATTCCCTGATTCCCTGTGTTGCAGGGGCAAACCAGAGATGCATGCTCCTGGACCGGATGGCGGCAGAGGCGAGAGCCCACGTCTGGTCCCCCGCCACCTGGCGCACCAAAGCCTCGCAGTGGAAGCGCTTCATAACATTCTGCACCTGGCTCGGGGTCAAGGTGCTACCAACGGATAGCCGTACCATGTCACGCTACATAATGTTCCTCTCGGACAGCCTCAAATTTAGCACTATAGACAATTACGTTAGCGGTGTCATCAGTCTGAACAAATATTTTGGGTACGATGTGCAATTTATTAGGCAGGACTTTGCCTTTAGTGCAACGCTGAGGGGACTCCGCCGGATGCTGGGCGACCCGACACCGACCAGAGTGACGGTCACGGTGTCCGATCTACTCGCCATGTACCGCCTAGTAAACTTCAAAAATCATAATGACTGTGTAATGTGGGCTTGTCTGGTCACCAGCTTTCGCTCGCTACTGCGGAAGAGCAACCTCGTACCAGCGACCTTCAAGGACATAACCGGCCACTTCATGCGACGAAGCTCGGTCAGGTTTTACCCCTGGGGGGTGATGCTGCGCATTAGCAGTTCAAAGACTATACAGTTTGGCCAGCGGGAGCACCTGGTGCCCATCACCTACACCGCCGACTCTCCACTGTGCGCCGCCTCCTTGTTAAGGCGTCACCTCTCGGATTCTCCGGCTGACCCCTCCGCTCCCCTCTTCCTGGTTAGGAGAGGCTCCCACCAAGTACCGCTGACGTACCCCCCGTTGCTCAAGTTCCTCAAGGGGCTGATTGTGGGCATCGGGATGAACCCGGAACGTGCGGGGGTACACAGCATGCGGAGAGCGGGGGCGGCATTCTTCCACCAGTCGGGCATCCCCCTGGAGGACATAAGGCAGGTGGGCGACTGGGCCTCCCTAACCGCACTCATATACCTCGCCAAGCCCATGTCGGCGAGGATAGCCATGGACAGGAAGATTACAGATGCGCTTATCGCGGCAAGCAACTACTAAGACTTAGACATACTCCTACCCCCCTCTCCTACAACTTCACTCCAGTTTGGGTGTGCCGGGTCACGGTTGTGACAAACGGTTAAGCGCCAATGCCCCTCGTCGTTAACCTTTAACCTAAACTGTAGTCAACGGTAATGTCGGGCATAACTTCCATTGGGGAAGTTATTCCCATATTAGTTACATACCAGTGCCACCTAGTGCCTCCCACCGGCACCAGCCGTGGAACTCTTCTCCAGGGGAGGGGAGGTAACCAGCAGCAAGCAAGCAGGCAGCGAGGCCAGCAGCAGGCCAGCAGAGACTTTGGTTGTTTTTTTTTCTTTTTGTTATTTCTAATAAATAGGCCGGGTCACGGTTGTGACAAACGGTTAAGCGCCAATGCCCCTCGTCGTTAACCTTTAACCTAAACTGTAGTCAACGGTAATGGTCTTTATATGATGCAGATCGGTCAAGCCGTTTGGATGTGGTGCCCATTTGAAAGTGTCATAATGCAGTGTCAAACTCATTATGCATGCATGTCGAAAGCATTCTCAAATATCTGGGAGAAGGGATAGATCCTGTTAAATGACTGATTCCTGATCACAGCATATATTTTCTCTATGCAATAAAGAGTGGATAGGTTAAGAGTTTAACTTTTGTTTTTATAGACCATCAAAATCATGATATATTACAAATAAGTCATAGGTTTTGCACAGAAATTGTAAAATATTGAAAGTTTGGTAGTGTGAGACTTCACCAATATGTCAGATAGCCCCTTGGCTCTCTGGGAAACCCTTGTACAAGTCATGGAGACTGTGCCTATTTTTTTCCTGATCTAAAAAACCAATGTTCACTCCACAATTTTCATTTAAAAATGAGAAGAATGCTAATTTTCTGAATGTCCCAGATCAGTGAAAGTGACCAAGTTTTAAACCTACACTACAATACAATGGTTTCATATATCAAGTTGAATTCTTTTACAGGCATAGATCAATATGGGTTATATCAGTTCCAAGAAATCTTTACCCATTAAAAATATTACATAATACCGAGTGATCTGATGAAAATCATGAAATTCTCTGAAATTGCTGAAATGTCATTGATATCAGGCTACTTTATAGCATCTTAGACCACAATATCTTCTTGACCTCTGAATCCAACTTTTGATATGGACTCATTTATACTGTTCCTAAAGCATAACAACACAATTATGTAACTTTTAGTCCCCTTACATAATGATTTACAAATACTGATAATGTGGTTTTCTATATTGTGAACAAATGGGTTTGCCATTGATATATTTGTATTTATAGTTATAAGAATCACATGCGTGAGGGTACTGAGATGTGTATATATTATATCATGCATATTAATATGGCATTTCATGTAATCTATATATCCTTAGCACTGCCATAGCGGGCCAATGTGTACAGTAAAAAGGGCCCCCTGAAAGCCAAGATTTTGCGTTTGCATTGGAAACAATACGCTATGGCAGTGCACCACCAGAAAGTACTGGCAGTCCTAAGGATATACAGATTATGTGTGGGCATTTGCATCTAGTGCAGGGGGCTAGCACTGGTGGGGTGCTTTATGCTGCTCTCGGTCTTACACCAATATTCATATCAACTCACGAATTAGTGGATCTCATAGAGTAAAGAAATATCTTTCAAATGTTCCCAAATAATTATATAAATAGTTCTAAAAACTGCCAAAAATTGGCAAAAGTTGCCTGAAAATTCTTATTTTTGATTAAAAAAAATACTTCGGAGAGGCCTACTCCTATTTGCTGTACCTCAAAACTTGGTCCTGAGTGTTGTGCTTACAGTGATACACCTTTGGGGACTACATCTCTAACGGTTTGGAAGCAAGAATAATGTCTACACCAGGGCTGCAGGAGGTTGAGGGCTATATGCTGCTCTCGCTCCTACGCCATTGATTATAGCAACTAACTACTTAGAGGAGCTTTTAGATATGGAAAATACCTTTCAAATGATCCCAAATATGTGTATATAGCATTTTTGAAAATGGCTGAAAATTGCCCGAAAGTTTTTATTTAATTGTTTAAAAATACTTCTAGTAGGGCTACACTAACTTTTAATACCTCAAAATGACGCCCAGACTATCCTGCTTACAGTGGTTTAACTCCAAACACTGTATCTCTAATGGCGTGGGAGCGAAATCGATATCTAGACAGTGTGTCCTCCAGGACTGCAAGGCTACTCACTGGTAAAAGGTCCCGTTTTCTGATTTTTGGAGAATTTCCCAGCATCAAGAGGGGTATCTAGAATTATGATATGCCTGTTTTGATGCAACAGGGTGATGCGCATATATTGGACCTATTAGTGGCATATGTTAAATATGCTATATTCCAAATAGTATGGATAGAATAGCATTTCTAAAAACATGGGATACCTAATGATAGAGAGTCAAATCAGCGGCAGGAAAACAGGTGACAAAGGCTGTAGTTTCACCCAAAGTGACCTCCAGTAAACATCCATTCGCACATACATGGGAAACGCAACTTTCATTAAATTGATAATAGCTGAAACCACCATCTATATCTGTCTGATGGGAGGTTTACTATTTCTGTATCTTCATTTGTCCGACCTCCAGAGTCATGTAAAGATTGCCATTTGTCCTCTTAGTATCGGCGGTTTCACAGGTGCACAGCACTTACGCGGGGCACCTACTCAAATGGCATTAGGCTAGTTTCCTGTGGGTAAGATAACCATCTGGCGTGCAGACCATGGGGAACTTAGTAGGGAAGCACTGTATTGACCAGATTGTATGCAAATTAAATTGTTGGTGGGAAACTGACTTCTTGGAGTACAAACATAGTTGATTATAGTACAAAGAGCAATAACCATAATTATGGAGCATGTGCAGCATTGAGTTTGACGGGAAAAGAATAAGGAAATGGAAGCTCTAGATGGTGGTTTGGTAACTGCCACCTGGATACCCTGTCCCAGAGTCAATTGTGATGTAAATCTAACGTTCAATTTGATCGTTTGACCATTCTTAGGATGTGTTGATAATAGCTGAAACCACCATCTATATCTGTCTGATGGGAGGTTTACTATTTCTGTATCTTCATTTGTAAAAAAACAGTTGACTTGGTGCCCGGTACCTCTTTGCCTAAGTACATGGAAGAATCCCTGTCCATGATCTCGTTATCCAGGTAGAGAAGCCAATCCTCCTCTTTGCTGCCCTCGGCCACTGCCTTGCTTTTTGCCGAAATCACATAACAACAAGGTTTACCACCTTTAGGCACATGAGCACAGTCGCACTCTGCACACCTCTGAAGACTCCTAGGCATATTGTAAACTCTTACACCTCGGTGCTGAGTCCATGTGACCGTCGACCGTACCGTACCACTGCTACCTGGATTATGGCTGCAGTTGGCTTCCCACCAGTGAGTCTATACCTGCACCCCAGGTGGCAGCACGGGTGTGCGCGGGAAGCTACCGGGTAACATAAGTCATTCGCACTATAAGCGAGTGCTTATACTCACAGGAAATGGAAGCTCTAGATGGTGGTTTGGTAACTGCCACCTGGATACCCTGTCCCAGAGTCAATTGTGATGTAAATCTAACGTTCAATTTGATCGTTTGACCATTCTTAGGATGTGTTATACCGTTAGCTCTATAGATAGATTTCTCATTATGAACTGTTTTTATATCGAGCTATTTATACAATCCAAATCTGTGATACAGATATACAAACTGTTTCACAACCCCCTACTCATTGATAGAAAAGGTTCACCTACATCTACCTGATCCATTATAGTTGGTTATCCTTCATAAAATGTACCCACACCTGGGAGCCAAATTGTACAAGGGACCATTATTGATGACTCCGTGTTTCTGGTCATACAGACAGCTCATGCAATGTCTGCTTCTCATCATATATTAAAAGTTGCATTAGGCATGCCCGTCAATGGCTGAACCACACAAATATGTTATCTGATGCATTAGCTGTAATAATGTTCTGCGAGAAAATGGAGGCTTTCTGTTCAGCACAGCACTTTGTATTGATGAACCAATGTGTATAACCATGGCAGCTAAGTGATTATATTTAGGGGATTGGTCATGTGGTTCAACAGGTGCAATGCACATTTATTGTAACACATGGATAATGGTAAATTTGAGGGATCCTCAGTGTTAGAATATATAGCATATTTTGCAGGATCAATCTGTTCATAAGCAGCACAAGCAGGTACTGAGAGCAAGCAGGTATACAACAGAGCACCTGGGTACTATAATGGTGTATGCGGACAGTACCCAGGAACTAAAATGAGTCAGTCTCTATCTACAGAGCCTGCTTGGAATTTCCTGCAATGTGAATAATTAATAATTCAAAATATTTGGTGTGTGATTGACATAAAAAAAAACTCAGTGTCAGGGTGATTAAGCAATTGATTGAAAGATTGAAGGTGTAAATCATTTGAGAAACAATGAACTACATCGTATTTGTCAATTCTAAGATTAGAATAATATTCTTTGTTCAAAACTATCTTAGAATCATGTATCACACTAGTAGGGGAGGCCGGGGCACAGTGAGACACGGGGCACAGTGAGACAGAAGGCCTGGGGCCTCCGGATTTAGGGTTATAGCCCAAAATAATTTATTATAGATAAAATTAGCTCCAAATAAAATATTTTTAAAAATTTGGCATAAATTTGAGTAGGTGTTCTATCATTTAGGCCTATATTTTTGCAAAAAGTAAATTTCTCATATTTTACGACGAAGCAGGTTGTCATGGTAAACAAAAAAGGAATTTTCGTAAATTTTCACATAATTTTGAAGAGCACTAATATACTTTACAAAATTATCATTTTGGCTAAATTCAATATGGACCCATCAATTTTTTACATTGAATTATTAATAATGTGAGTGGATGGGGCACAGTGAGACAGCCATAGGAATATCATAGATTACAGTGTAATGCCTGTGTTACGGGGCACAGTGAGACAGCTAACACAGCATGGACATTTCGAGAGATAGCAACCTTATGAAACTTTTAAGTGAATAACTATCAAAAACTGCTACATGTATTCTTTAGTTTTAAGGTTAAAATATATGGTCTAAGTTAGATTTTTCATATATTCACCTATTTACATGATCTATCACACATTACCATAACATTGTCTCACTGTGCCCCACCTAGCGTCTCACTGTTCCCCCCTGATTTTTCATAGTGGGGCACAGTGAGACAATATTTTATTTTGTCCGTAGGCCAAACACCATTGATCACAGCAAATGTGTCGCAAACTCCAAAATGAGTGAAAATGATACACTTTTGAATGTTGACATATAAACGTTTATCCAATTCAAAGTTTATGCCCTATGGGGAAAATAAACTTTTCTGTCTCACTGTACTCCGGTCTCCCCTATATTATTATAATATCACACTTCAGCCAATCAGGTGGATATGGGGGAGAAACTGATCTAGGTTTATATCTCTGCCGCCAACTGGTCACGTGATGACGTCGATGTTGGCGCATGACGTCAGGGGCACCACAATTCAATTTTCCAGGTTTTAGATGTTGTCACTTTGGAAATATGTTATTCATGCTCATTAATAGTCCACAGAAAGGGCAAATTGCATACTTCTAGTCCTATTTTGGATGCTCCGAAAACGTTTTAAATACGTTAGTTGACGTTTGGGACCTACAACACAATGCAGTGTACTGCAGCAGGACTTTTTTCTCAAAACAGATCCCTCATTTCTCAACTTCCACAGAGTATGCGGGCTACTAAGGGAGTGGTCATCTTTTAACAACAGGGGGGGGTAGGTGGATTTGGGGGGGGGGGGACCAAAAAAATTTGGACCACTTCTGAGGGGGGGACCAAAAAAATTACACCCTTTTTTAGCGGAAAAGCCAGCGTGTTACTATAGCTCAAAGGGGTCGAACGCGCTCAATTTCAACCTGCCTGGAGGGGGGGACTAAAAAAATGTTGACCCCTCTAGCGGGGGGGACCAAAAAAATTCTGACCCGCTCGCGCGCAAATCCACCGACCCCCCCCTGTTGTTAAAAGATGACCACTCCCTAACTTAGATAGTTTTCATATTTAGTCAAAATGAGGCATAAATGAATCGAGATGCAGATGTAAATATATATGTTAAATATCTATGTCCAAATATTATAGTTCTGCATATGTAGCGTCCAAACTTTGTATGCCGCGGTCCCGTGACGTCAGATGTCGACCCCACGTGACCAGTTGAAGGCAGAGATACGTAAGGTTTGCGGCAGAGACTCTGCAGGGAGAATGCCTGTGTGGGTGGGGGGAGCAGGTGGGTGTGGGGGAGCAGGTGAGTGTGGGTAATCAGGTGGGTGTGGGGGAGCAGGTGTGGGTGAGGGAGCAGCCTGTGAGGGTGGGTGAGCAGGTGGGTGTGGGGGAGCAGGTGTGGGTAGGGGAACAGGTATGGGTGGGGGAGCAGGTGCAGGTGGTCACTATAGGCTACTTGAGCAATTACAGCTAGAATGCACGTCTTTCCACCTGCCCTGTGAGTCATCTAGGAGCTCAAGGGAGACATTTGGGATCTCTATGGGACAGCCTGTTTGTTCACCCAGTTCCCCTTCCCCAGCCGTCTGGGGCTGATTTTACCTGGCTCTTTCCCCAATTGGGAACTCCTTGGAGTCATCTAGGGGCTCCTGCGAGTACTCTGCTGCCGGCGGCAGCAACCGCTTAATCCTTTATACAGCTAATGCGTGTTGAATTGCTGAACAGGGCAGTAAGTAGCTTAGCTCATGTCAGTCGATCTCTCAAAAGGGGGGAAAGGGATCCAGCTGAAAACGTCATGCATTATGTCTTTTGTTTCTCTTTGTGAACAGGGCAGTAAGTAGCTTAGCTCTAGAAGCGAGAAGGCGTATATAAGGGGTCTGGAAACACCCATTCGTACGACAAACCCGAAGGGCTACGGGTGGATGGTACGTTTTTTCGGCTCCCCTCTTCCACTACTTTCGACCTCACTTCCACTGGTAGCGCGTCCGGTCCGTGGCGACTGCCCTCACCGCCACCTTACGAGGGCGGCGACGCTCCATCTTCTACCGCTACACTCAGCACCGACGGCGTGTGGCTGCTCTGTTCCAACAACGAGTCGTCGGATACCAGCGCTGACGCTGCTCCTGTTATTGGTTCTGCTGCTGATTCAGCTCACGCTGATGGTGTTACTCTTCTTGCGGGTCTGAAACGTTCTAAGGCGGGTTCCAGAACAACAAGGCCTACTAAGAAGAGAAAAATACAAGAAAAAGAAGAAGATGGACGAGAAGAAGCAGAGAAAACCCCCCGTCCTCTCGGGTTAGAGTTCTGCTTAGACGGGACTTTGACGCTGGAGATCTGGGAGGACGAGGCTAGACTGTCTAGGAGGCCGCGCTACACAAAAGACGGCCAGGTGAAAGAGATCCGCGCAGTGGTGCGCATACGCGACACAGCGTCCGCGCAAGGAAGACCTAATCACACCCCCTGGTTCACAGTGCTGGATGAGGAGGGCGAAGTGTACGCAGCTGTGAGCTACTACAGCGGTAAGAACCTCATCCACGTGCGCAAGTACGAAGGTCCTGACAAAAAACCCACACAGCAGGGGGTGACGCTGTCCGCCAGAGCGCTCAAAGAGTTGGATGACAAAACAGAGATTATTCTCAAATTTCTCGGTATAGATTTGGAATGAGAGACGCTCAACGCTCACGCGCGCACACACACAGTGTTCGACGTACGCTGTATGAGACAGACAGACGGATACACAGACAGACAGATAGATAGATAGATAGATAGATAGACGGCTAAGTAGTTGGGAAAAAAAAACTTTTTTTTAATTGGTAACTAAGTGAAAAAACAAATAAAACAAAAAAAAACATGACGCAGTACGTCTGCGAAAAGTGTTTCAAAATTTTTAAAAGACCGTACAATCACGAGAGACACGTAGAAAAATGTAGAGTAATACCTAAGTTTTGCCCTCTATGCGGCGAAGGCGATTGCCGAAAGATCACCTGTCGACGCGAATCTCTGGACGGGGTGACTATCCCTCCGCGCATATGTGCTGTACCGAACGGTGAGGAAACGTTCACGGCGAATTGGCCTGCAATACAAACGGGTGTCAGGATGCACGGGACTCGCGTGAGTGTAACAAACTTCAGACTACCAACCGGCGAGTTGAGTGACGCTGTAGATACTATGCGTCGCATTCACTCAACGCAAAGATTCAGATACAAAGTGGGTTTCTCGGTAGGCTTACTCTTACAACACAGAGAAGACAAGAGCAAACTGCGCTACTTCCACGCCTCCCAGAACAACGCAACTCTCATACAACCGCTCCCTACTATAACTAATTCAGAAACTTTGGAAGAGCTCCTCTCAAAGATGGAAAACACCGTCGCTTGCGAGGAAGTACGGAAACTTTGCGACTCTGACACCAAGTGGCACGTTCTTTTTCCTACCTATTTGAACATTTGCGTTTACATGGGACCGGGGGAATTTCCCATAGGCGGTAGGATCACTCAGGCCGGTCGAGTTGGAAAGAGAAGCGGTGTGTTAGATTTTCCCAACAAGGACAACCTCTGCGTCTTCCGCTGCATTTCCTTTCACTTATACAACACCAGCAAGCGCGCTTCAGATTTGTTACGTCAGTTCTGTCCCGCTGCCACACCTGAAACCTTTCCGGGTTTGAACATCCGCGACTTACCCGCGTTAGAGAACTTGCTTGACATACAAATAGTGGTTTACACCGCGTCGCGTCAGGTGCCGGGGCGGAAGTTGAGAAGACGCGTTACTCTGATCAGACTGCCTTCCAGAACTCTGGCCGCCCGAGGTAAAGTCAACCTACACCTGACGGCGAAAGGCGGTTTGCACGTCTCTCTGGTCACGGACTTCAACGCGTACGCGGGCATATACGAATGTTGCAAGTGTAAGGCGGCGTTCACCACCGAGTTCTTGCTGAAGAGACACAGGAACCAGCTTTCCTCTTGCCGACAAGTCAAGTTGCGCTACGTAGGTGGCATCTACCAAAATTCGAGAACGATTTTCGAAGCGCTAGCAGACTTCTCCATTTTTCCTCCCGACGGACATTCCGGAATCTACCCTTACAAGATCACCTTCGATTTCGAGGCTTTCTTCAGACCGTGCAGAGAACCGTCGACCGAACACGTATCCCTGCTGTGGGATCACGTCCCTTTGTCGGCTAGCGTCGCATCCGACTTTCCGGGGTGGGAGGGGCCAGTCTGCTTCGTCAGAGAATCCGACGCAGATTCCGACCCCTTGTTGGACCGAGTTTTAAATCACATAAACGAGAACGCCAAAGTCATCGGGGAAGCTGTGCTAGAACTTTACCGACCGACGTTAGCGAAGTTAGATGCGGCGATAGGTGAAGCTCTCCTGCTGGAGGAGGCGGCATTCACCCCTTCTCCAGGCGGCTTCGCTGTGGCTCAGACCAGACACCCGTTAGTTCAACTGAAGAAGCGGCTTCTGAGATACATCCGTCAAGCTCCAGTCGTGGGCTTCAACTCGGGGCGTTACGACTTGAACCTGATCAAAATACGCCTTCACTCGTTCTTTGCCTCCGGAGACCGAAGAAACCAAGAATTCAGCGTCATAAAGAGAAGCAATCAATACTTGGCGGTTTACACACAGCACACGGTTTTCTTGGACGTAGTCAACTATTTGGCCGCCGGTTACAACTACGCGAATTATTTGCGAGCTTTCACCAGAAATGAAGAGAAAGGTCACTTTCCTTACGAATGGATGACGTCTACCAGGAAACTGGGAAACAGAACACTGCCACCGAGATCGGCTTTTGACAGCGAACTGACGGGCGTCAAAATGTCCGAATCCGACTACGCCGCATGTCAGAAAGTTTGGTCCGACGAGAAGATGCAAACTATGAGAGATTACTTGATCCACTACAACAACAAAGACGTCAAACCTTTCATAGAAGCTCTGAAAAATCACGCTAAATTTTTCCAAGATCGCGGCATTGACATGTTGAAAGACGGGATGTCTCTCGCCAGTTTGACTTTACGGTTCCTCTTCCAAAACCTAGAAGACGCGTTCACAACGTTCCCCCAGTTCGCGCCGTCCTCCACGCTCTGATCAAAGAAAATCTAGTCGGTGGTCCTTCCATCATCTTCCATAGATTTCACGAGAAGGGTACCACGCGGATAAGGGAGCACAAGTACGGCGAAGAAGCGAGAACGTGCCAGCACATCCTAGGCCTAGACGCTAACTCTCTGTACTTGCGCTGCATGAGCGAAGCGCACTGCACGGGCTATTACGCGGTGAGACGACCTGAGACCGAGTTCAAGCCCAAAATTAGGCAAAGAAACTCTCACAGCGCTTTGGAGTGGTTACGCTTCGTAGAGCACGACCACGACGTGAAACTGCGCCACGCTTTCAACGGCGGCGAGATGGCTCTAGGCTGTCGAAGAATTCGCGTCGACGGGTTTCACGCGGCCTCTAATACGGTTTTCCAGTTTCACGGGTGTTGGTTCCACGCTCACGAGTGCATACCGTCGCACCGATATCAGTGCGCTTCACTGAGGGAGGAGAGATGCGACAGAACGGCTAGAGTAAGCGCTTACTTGAAAGCGCTAGGTCACAAGCTGGTCATCGTGAGGGAGTGCGAATGGAGAGAGATGAAGCGTCGAGACGAACGGGTTAAGGCCTCCCAACAACACTGGAAGGTTGACGCTTTGAAAGTGTCTCGAAACGCTATGAGCGAGAGCGACATCCTTTCCGCTGTCAAAGACGGGAAAATGTTCGGTTTAGTTCGAGTGGACATCACTACGCCGCCTCACCTACGAGACTACTTCGAAGAAATGACCCCCGTTTTCAAGAATGTGTCCGTTTCAAAATCAGACATAGGACCTCACATGTCAGACTTTGCGCAGGAAGAAAAGCTGTTGAACACGCCTCAGAGATGTCTGATAGGGAGTTACCACGGAAAAAATATTCTCTTGGGAACGCCCCTTCTCAAGTGGTATTTAGAGCACGGTTTGATAGTCACCAAAGTACAGCTGGTCGTAGAATACCTACCTAAACGCTCCTTTGCCGGTTTCGCGGACGAAGTAACGGCGGCGCGAAGACGTGGCGACGTGAACGAGAACGAGAAAATTCTGTCAGACTGTTACAAGTTAATGGGAAACGCCACGTACGGTAAAACAATCTGCAACAAAGAAAAACACACGGCGGTGAGATACACTGACAGTCGGTAGTTCAAACTATTGGCCAATTCGTGGCGCTTCAAAAAGGCGTCCGAGTTGAGTTCTGATCTGTTTGAAGTCGAACTACAACCGAAAACAGTCAAGAACAACCTCCCTATTCAAATAGGGTTCATGGTATACCAGTACGCGAAGTTGAAAATGTTAGAGTTCACATACGACTTCTTGGATAGCTTCGTCGATCGGCGTGATTATGCTCTTTGTCAAATGGACACCGACAGTCTTTACATGGCTCTCAGTGTTGACACGTTGGATGACCTAGTCAAACCTCACCTGAGAGAGACGTACTTCAGAGAGAAACGAAAGTGGATTCCGACAGCGGTGTGCGACGATCACTTAGAGCTTTTCGTGAAGACAAAAACGGAAAGAGTGCGAGAATGGTGTCCGCCGCCCGGCGGATGTTGTGAGAGACGTTACCTTCACGATCTGAGAACTTCGGGGCTTATGAAAGCGGAGTGGGAAGGTGACGGGATCCTAAGTCTCAACCCTAAGACTTACATTTGCTACGATCGAGTCAGCGGCACCGGTGAAAGAAAATCCAAAAATTGGAGTGCAAAAGGTGTACAGAAGAAACAAAACCCTAAAGAACCAGACGACTTCTTGGATGTTCTTCGCAAACGAAAAACTCTCCTTGCGGTAAATAGAAATTTCAAAGTGGTACGAAACAAAATGGTCACTTACACCATAGAGAAAGATGGCGTGCGCTACTTGTATTATAAGCGTCGCGTGCATTCTGACGGTGTGACAACGAGTCCTTTAGAGATATGAAAAAAAAAAGTGTGTTATTGATTGATTGAGCGCATCTTTTCAAAAAATAGAGTGTTTATCAAGATTGAAAAAAAAAGAAATAAAAAAATAAAATAAAATTATTGTTGTGTTTTATTTTCATACGTCTTCTTTTATTCGTAAGTAAAAAAAAAAAAATTATAACAATTAAGTCGCGTGTCCTGTTAAAGTGTCACTTCCTCCGGTCGCTGCTGATCTCCTCATTAGGGCATGTGACGTCGTCACTTCTAGTCACGTGACTCATCAGGTCACTTCCGGTCACGTGATCCTAAAGACCATCACTTCCTAAACAAAAAAATTAAGAGACACACTTCTTCCTCTCGAGAGTGTGTCTCTTGATTAAAATAAAAAAAAATCTTTTCTTAAAAGAGACAAACTCCCCTTAGAGTGCCCCCCCCCCACCCCCCTAGAGTGCCCCCCTCCCCTCTCCCCTCCCCTCCCCCCCACCCACCCCATGCATCCTAAAAGTGCCCCCCTCCCCATGCATCTTAAAGGGCCCCCCTCCCCCCCTCCCCTCCCCCTCATACACTCTAAAGAACACTTCTACCTAGTTCAATAAGTCACTTCCAGTCGCTAATAAAAAATAAAATGAAAAAACAAACTTATATTGTTGTGTTTTTTATTGGTTTACCAAAAAAATAAGAGACTTGCCTCCTCCAAAAAAAATATATATCACATTTTAAAGCGCGTGACCCCTTAAAGACGCTAATCTCTTCATTAAGTCGCGTGACATCACTTCCGGTCACGTGATCAATCGGGTCACTTCCGGTCACGTGATCCTCAATGAGGTCACATGACGTCACTTCCGGTTGTCCATTAGGTCATGTGACGTCACTTCCGGTCACGTGACTCATCAGGTCACTTCCGGTCACGTGATCCTAAATTAGGTCATATGACGTCACTTCCGGTCCCCTAAGTAGGTCATATGACGTCACTTCCGGTCCATAAGTAGGTCATATGACGTCACTTCTGGTCACGTGACCAAATGGCGGCCTCTGATTGGCTAACTAGGTCACGTGACGTCACCACTAATCCCCTAAGTAGGTCACTTCCGGTCACGTGACCAAATGGAGGCCTCTGATTGGCTGCATCTCGATTGAGTAATAAACAGTACTTAAGCATAGTCCCGTTCCGATACATTATATACTACTTACATGTGTTGATGTCTCCAAAAGACCAAGTCGGAAACTTATATAAATTGAACCCTGCATTTATTTGTACACATGATTATAATACCGTCCCAAGGCTTTACATTTCTCTAATATCACCAGAACATTGTCGTTAATATAGTGGATTGTCCTTTATCACTGCTGCACACTTCGACTGCTTCTTCCAACACATCCCCAACCAGCGTTCTGTGCAGACTTCTCGAATTTGAAAGTCGAAACAGCGCATTCGTGCAAAATTGAAAAAGAGACGACCGATCTCGTTGGCTGCGGTGGTGTTGATCCTCCTGAAGCAGTTGTAGAGTGTGACGTCACAGGCGCAGTGGGAGACGGGGAAGAAGCTGGGGTTGCGGTGGTGGTATTTGGTGATGAAAGGTTCTATCATGGGTTTACACAAGTCGTGCGTGCGACAGCACATGTCGATCTCCTCTTCTTCCCCTGTCACAAAGAGAAAATAACATCGAAATTGTTACACATATACTTTTTTATCATTCCTATTTTTTCATTTTAAATTAGGATTAGATAAAAGTAACAATAGAGGAAATACATTCAATTTAATTGAATATAGTATGCCAGTGTTTTATCTGAATCAATAATTCACTTTACCTAGGTTATGGTAAATGTCATCAGCAAGGTTTCCAAATCCACACCATAGCGTTCCAGGAAAGATACCTTTGAAGAGGCTGGCATGGTCCCCGTCTACAGGCTCAATTCTGAAAAAAATGGGAATTATATATAAATGTCTGTACCATGACCGTATATAGGTTACAATTAAACATAGGCCTATCCAATATGTTGGTGTAAAAGGTAGGGACGCCTATATAGGGCACTAGCAGGATGCAGTAATTCTACCTTGTGAGACCTTTAGCTGAAGCTGGTTCCTGTCATGTCCAAAATCGGAGTTTTAGGGGTCATAAACCTTTCACTTATAGCCCTCTATTGTGGGTCCTTAGGTCATCTGTTCAGATTGGGGGAGTGGTTAGGACTCTGGCCTACCAATCAATGGGTCATGAGTTCAAATCCATGTCTAGGCTGTTTTGTTCACACATAATTTTAACATGTATTTTTGGTAGGTCAAAAATTGTGATAGTATACAATTCGGTTTTAAAGATCCTTTACACAAGATCAATATTTATAGTGTAATCTAAAATGGTTTTGAATCAGTTGTATTTGAATATATCTCATGCCACCTGGTTGCATTGGGGGAGTGGTTAGGACACTGGCCAATCAATCCAGGGGTAATAGGTTCAAATCCATGCCAAGGCAACATATCTTTTTTCATAGTTGGTAAGAAATAGTAATATTATTTACAAAGAAAACCCAATGCAACAATACAAAACCATTTTAAATCTTAGATTTTAGGTGTTAAGGATCTTTACAACCGAGTTGTATACTATCACATTTTTTGACCTACAAAAATACATCTTAAAATTGTGTGTGAACAAAATTGCCTTGACATGGATTTGAATCCATGATGCATGGATTGGTAGGTGAGAGTCCTAACCACTCCCCCAATCTGAACAGGTGAACTAAGGACCCACAATAGAGGCCTGTACTTGAAAGGTTTATGACCCCTAAAACACCAAATTTCGGTCATGACAGGAACCAGCTTCAGCTAAGCAGCAGGCTTCTATAGTTAGCAGAGGAAAGAGCACTGGTACCAGACAAGATGGCGCTGTACAGTGACCATCTAGTTAATGCGGAATACCATGCCCTCACCTCCACCCCACCAACCCAAGAGGCATTCATTTTGAAAAGTACCCCCTCCCCCAACAGCGTGTAACAAAGTAGACATAATGACTATGCCAATCTATATGGCCTCGAATAATCAAATGGAGTCTCGGCTATATATATAGACTAGATCTATACATCATACATGTATTTATATTAGTTTTATTAATTAGAGACTGAATCATATTCACCAAGCCCCTGTGAGACTCATCTTTCATTGAAATGACTGTCTACTCTCTCTGTGAGGTAATGTTTAGAACTCAGTTAAGACTAAAGCTGTCCAAAACTATAGTAAAGGGCCAGTTTGTTTTTGATATGATAGCAAACACGTCATACACATATTAGGCCACTCAAAAAAAAAATTGTTTCTCATCACCAAGCAATGAAAAATATGACGAGGGCGTTTTTTATCTAAATTTTTTTTTTACTCCAGCATAAATACATGGGGAAATTTGGACTTTTCGTGATCAATTTTCACATTTTAGTATTTCTGAATTTATTGATCAGCAAAAGTTCTTATAAATTTAATGCAATTTATTCCTAGCTGGGTGCATTACTGACAGCATAAGCTTTAATTTGATACCAAATTTGCCAATATTTTTCCGATTTTAACATAGATCTAGATCTATTTTTCATCAAAAATGTAAAAGAAAAAAAAATCCCCAAATTTTCATGATGCGCGCGGTGATGAGAAACAACTTTTTTTTTTAGAGGCCTTAGCCTAGGTTTTGTTTATCTTGGGAATTGAAAACGAATTGAAAAAGCTTACTCTACAAGGCCGTCATTAGTTTCTTCCACTTCAATCTCTTCTTCTCCAAGATGACTGTTTATAACGATGTCATTGGCAGTGTGTGAGCTGGTAGGCCTGATGATGTAGGACACTTTCCCACACTCATCTCTTAACATTTTTTTACTCCCATTCTTGACGGTTTGGTGGGGCAGGTCGCGTTGCCATGGAACGGACGACTCTAAACTCATTTCACATCGTGCAAAACTACGTTGCCCCCGCGAATCCGTTCTAGTTTGAATATGATAATAATAAGTGTCATCTCTCAAAAGAATGAGACTGAAGTTCCTTGGACAGTGAAAGACTTCATACTCGTCAAGAATCTTCAGGATAGGATTTTCTGAAATCCACGTCGGTGTTGGGAGGTAGGGTTGAAAGTAGATGCTGGAAATGATCGTGAAAATCAACAGTATGAGCGTTGTTGCCCACTTGAATACGACATCCATTTTCCCTATCTATAAGCCCATGATTCCTTGAGTTTGTAGGTAGATATCGCAATGTTTTCGTGTACACTCTACTTTGTGCAGCAAGTTTCTGACGAAAAGACTCCACCGGATGAAGGTCGACTTGTGACGTCACAAGTTGGGACAACGTCGTTAGCTGGTTCCCGAGACAGCTCCTGTCTACAAGCGAAAATGCACTGTGGCGGGAAATCGAGACTTTCACTTGGCAGATAGTCTTGCTCTTTAATCAGTAGCACTGTCAGTCAAGATTTTAATTAGGTTGAAAACTATGACATTCCAACCTAACACCATGGGCAGACGTACTTCACCTCCCTGCACGCACAGAATAAGAAATATATATCTATACAATGGTGTATCTACGTCTTTGCTGCACGTCAAAAAAGAATCCCGTGAGCGGGATTCGAACCCACGCAAGCAGCGTTTTGAGGGGATTCCCAATAAGCTGTACTGTGACGTCATTTCTGCGGACAGGCGGAGGGGTTCCCTCAAGTTCTGTTGTGTACACCGGCTGCAGAAACTCCACGAATACATGTCAAACATCACTGATGACAGAAACCTTAGGACTATGAGGGATTGTCCATTATTGTCTATGTGTGGTAAAGAACTAAAGAGTCCAATCGGAGGAACTTATACGATGGTCATTAATTGTTAGACTGCAGCAACAGTGGCTTCATCCAACGGAGCGTCCCAGCAAACTGACGTGAGCTAGGGTCAATCTGCGTGAGCCTGGGTTAGCCTATTTTGCGTTAAGCACTAGGTGTCTGAATGAGTCAGCTCTGCGTGAGCTTCCTCAAAGCTCACCCAAGCTCACACCTACTGACTCGAATGTAACCCATAGTTTGAGTTCGTTTGAGTGAAGATGAGCCAGGCTTGAGTTAGCTTAATCCTATTCCCAAAACAAGGTGTGAGGATGCGTGAGCTATGCGTGAGCTGACACTCATGTCACGCATCTTCACTCAAGTATACAGCTGAGAGAATGTGGAAACTGTATGTATAAGTCTACTATTTGTCCCATGTAGAATGGACACATAATGAAAATACTGATTTTATTGGTTTTATCCCATGGATTTTTATGATTTCTTTAATGTTTGCAAACATGTGATAATGGGGAAAATGTTGATTACAATCAACAATACTTTGTATTCATATTGAAGTCATAAAAGATGATTACTTTTCTCTATGGGATATAGCACTGCAGTGGTATAATCTAGATTTCACACAGTGTTTAGATAACCCTTGGATCAATTCTTACTAAAATAAGTAAGCTTAAGGTGCAGGGATCAAAGTGGTAGCACATACTTGCTTGGGGTTGATGCGAATTCTGAGGATGGGGATAAAACATGTTGCATTGAGTGATAATAGGGGCACTGCTATAGCTATATGACCTTCAGAGCTGTCCTATGGAGGTCACTCAGGCTCACGCATCCTCACACTCTGAGAGCATGCTTATGAATGGAAGCTCACTCAGATTGACTCATGCTCACGCAATGTATGCTCAGTCCTTTCCTCTTCTCTGATTGGTCAATTTTCAAATTTGAAAGTTCTTTGTCCTCAAGGGGGTTTCCCTCTGCCATTTTGAACTGACAGACACTGGAGGAAGGTTTGGAGGTAGGTTGGCTCTGCTTATACTGATTATTCTGAATTTTGTAGAAACAAAGTAATTGGGTACCTACTGCACAAGCCTATACATTACAGAGCTATGGTTATTTAAACTGATCTTATTATTGCATACGTTCCTTCTACCTTCCTTTGTCAATTCTCTGTCTAATACCTGTATTGTATTTTATTTTTCAGATCAAATGTTGGACCAGGGAGATTTGAGTTTTGGAGATAAGTGTAGGTTTTTATACACATAACCTATACACATGTACAAATTACTTAGTTTCACTATTATCTCATGCACAGGATATCTGAATAACCCATCTTTTCCTTTTCTGAATGAAGTGGTGATAGAGGAAAGGATACACTGTGGTGTGGAGACCAGGGACAAATACACTAGTTCATATATGCCACACAACAAGATGCTTCAAAAAGACTACATTAACATTGATGTGAATAAAGATATCTGTCCCAGTATGAAATGATGTAGGTCCTATAGTAGGAATATAACCAAGTGTCAGGTTGAGTCAGCCTGAGCCTGACACCATTTTACTACCAAGTGTCAGGTTGAGTCAGCCTGAGCCTGACACCATCTTACTACCAAGTGTCAGGTTGAGTCAGCCTGAGCCTGACACCATCTTACTACCAAGTGTCAGGTTGAGTCAGCCTGAGCCTGACACCATCTTACTACCAAGTGTCAGGTTGAGTCAGCCTGAGCCTGACACCATGCTGACACCGTGTACACGTTTTGAACACCTGGTGTCAAACACTTGCTCAGGCTGGAGCAAACTGGCGCCAATTTGCTGGGGTGGCATGACATCTCATTCTCACTCATTTGTGCCACTGCCAGGCCCAGAGGCTGAGCTGAGAGTGAGAGCAGTGGTATTGTGGCAGTAACTTTAGCTTGAAATTCTAAGCCTCTGGCTCTATGCACTGCAGTATATCACTATATGCTGGCTCAGTATGCTAGCATTCTACATGAATTAAACTATATATGTACCAACTTCTACACCAGGTTGATACTTCTGAACAAAGATGAAGCTGACAATAACAATATTTATATATTATATAATCACAGCAGTACTTGTAGTTGTACAAACAAAAATACCAGAAACATTTCAACAGTGTGTGAAGAATGAGTGGTTTAAGTCTTTATTGGACAGCAAATCCTGTCTGAAAGATGTCCATTATCTTTCAAGGCACATGACCCATTGGTCTTTAGCTCAGGACCAACTCACCCTCAATAACTTCCCCATTGACAAAGAGAAGAGAAACTATATCAGACAAGTGAACGATGCCATTTTCTCAGTTGTCAAACCAACCCCATTTAAAAGTGAGGTCAAACTCGGAGCATTCTCATTAGAGGTCTTGGAGGAGTTTATGGATATGCATCCCTCAATCGTCAACTCAACAGAATTTATAGATATGGCCAGTGGAAACAGTGTACTTGGTGGAAGTACTCCGCTTGCACATCGATATGGCGGACACCAGTTTGGTGTATGGGCAGATCAGCTTGGAGACGGCCGGGCACATTTGCTCGGAGAATATGTCAATCAAAAGGGCGAACGCTGGGAGCTTCAACTCAAGGGTTCCGGGTTGACGCCTTACTCGAGACGAGGGGATGGTAGAGCTGTCATACGATCATCAGTTAGAGAATTCCTTGCGAGTGAAGCCATGTTTTGTTTAGGTAATACATGTAGTATTATATTTTATGCATGCATTAATATTCGCCACCGTTAAAAATATCGTCAGACTTTTGAATGAGAAATTTTAATTTGACGCTGTATTTAAGAAATTAAGACAAAAAAATACAATTATTAATCAAATTGCGTTTTCTCAACTGTTCATGCAGAGACTGTAGTGATGTAGGGCGATGAGACATTGGACTATGTAAGGTATACTTTAATTTCAATGATACATGAGGTATCCAAATAAGTGTCAAGGCACCCAGTTCAGTTTGTCCTAGTGTGCACCTTAAAGGTGCACTGAACCCACGACATCATTTGCGTGCAAAACTCGTCAGGGCTAGGTCCTCAACTCAGTGCGCCTTTAAACACATCTTCAGGTTGGGCCCACCTGTTACTGACATTTTTCTGTATTTTTTTCTCTCCCAGCTACTGTATTTATAATATCAATAAGTATTACGTTTTAGAATATACCCATAACCATTTTACATTTGACACAGGGATACCAACCAGCAGAGCTGCTACACTGATGGTCAGCAAAGACAGAATTGTCCGGGACCAGTTTTACACCGGTGATCGTCGTCATGAACGCTGCGCTGTTGTTTTACGTCTCGCTCAGTCCTGGTTTCGCTTTGGCTCACTAGAGATCCTTGCAACCAGGGGAGAAACTAATATTCTTATGAAACTACTAAATTTTGTAATCATCAATTACTTCCCCCAGGTACGAATTAGAAATACCGGTATTGTTTTTCAATTTAAACACTAATAAAGTGGATGTTATGTTTTGGAGAATGCATGGTTCTTAAAACTATCAGATTAATGCTTATTATAAATGCAGCAAGACACCACTTGTTGTTGGTCCTAATATAGCCGACAGGAAGCAAGTAGTTTAATGCAATCCCGTGATGGCTCATCAGCTATGCTGACAGGCCATATTGGGATATATTTGGACCGACAACAAGTATTGTCTTTCTGTATTTATAATCTGGATTAATCTAACAATTCATCCATTCTCGAAAACATAACAGTGTTATTTAAACCATCAGTAAAGTGGGCAGATGGTGTACACCTACTGGTACCGCATTACGTATGGTATATTATGGCAGCATACATAGCAGCTAAGGCCACACCAAAAAAAAAAGTTGGTCAATGCATTTCACTTTTCAAAAAATGGTGCGAGCGAGCGAAATTATTAATTTTCTTTTAAAGAATATTTTTTTGTCAATGGATTTTGTTGGTGGAAAAGTGGAGCGAGCGACAATTTTTTTTTTTTTTTACATAGCATCTGACAAAATTCCTTTAACATAATAATTTATTGGTTGATCCGGGGGAATTACTGGAAGAAAAATTTGAAAAAAAAAAGAAAAGAATTCTCAATTTTGAAAAAAATGAGGCGAGCGAAATCCATTGACAATTTTTTTTCAAAAAAAAAAAATTTCCATCTCCGAAAATAAGGTGCGCGAAATCCATTGACCAACTTTTTCTTTTGGTCTGGCCTAATGATATTAATTAAAGAATCACATCTGACACCATTAATTACACTCAAATCTTGTAGTTTTAATTACATTCTTTTTATTCATGCTTAAAAAAGAGAAAAACGTATAGTCTTCCAGGAAGATGCAGAAAAATACTTTTCTTTAAGGTCTTATTAAATTGAGTATACGTTGCAATATTTACTTGAACCCCTGTGATTTTTCAGATCGACATAAATGATGCTGATCGATACCTCGCCCTCTACAGTGACATTGTCTCAGCCACAGCACAAATGATCGCTAAGTGGCAAGCAGTGGGGTTCGCTCATGGAGTCTGCAACACTGACAACTTCAGTCTACTGTCCATCACCATAGACTACGGGCCCTTCAGATTCATGGATGAATATGACCCAGACATGGTGCCTAACACCTCAGATGATGAGGGTCGATATAGGTGAATATGTTTGACACTTTAAAAAAAAGTCATTTTATTTGTAAAAAAATAAAGTTTGGTCTATCTATTTTACTTTCCGAAATGAGGTACAAGCGAGTAAAAATAACATGAAAATGTTGTGCTCTTTTTTGTTTGAAAGAACCTTGCAATTAAGAGGAAAATTTTGATTTCAGAATTTTTTTTTTTTTTGTGTGGCCTTAGCCTTTATCATTAATCCCATCAAAGTATATGCAGTCAAAATTGGGACCAGATGAGCTTAAGAGGACCCCTAACTTTGGAAAAAAATCGTCTTGTACAAAATATCTTTAAAAATTGTTTACACTTTAAGCTAATGTATAAAAACCCCACCTTTAAGACGACCCCCCCAATGCTACCGAAAAATTTGTCTTGTAGAGAAAATAAATTCCAAAATAAATCTGTCTTAAAGGCGGGGTTTTACGGTAAATGAAAATCCTTTAACAGGACGGACCAACTACATTCCATTTTGAATATTTTTACAGGTTTCGGAGACAACCAGATGTTGGTCATTTCAACCTTCGAAAAGTCATGAACGCGATATCCCCACTTCTATCTCTCTCTCAGCGACAACAGATGGAGATGATCCTCAGGGGATACATGCCGCAGTACAAAACTGCGTGGACAAATATTCTTCGCAAAAAACTTGGAATTTCAAATTGTGAAAGCGAAACTGTTGAAACTGTGATAGACCTGTTGTTTCGAATGATGAAGGAAACTACTGCTGACTTTACTATGACATTCAGACAGATGGGAGAATGGACACACGAAAATATTAAAGAGGTTAAGGTCCCGAAGAACCTGTGGTCGCTCTATGCAATCTCACAACACAAGTATTTCCAACACTGGGCCACAGAATATTGGACTTGTGTGAAGTCATCAAAACAAACTGAAACTCAGAGAAGGGCTGAAATGCATAGAAATAACCCAAGATATGTGCTTAGGAACTGGATTGCCCAAAAGGCTATTTCTGCAGCTGAGAAAGATGATTTTAGTGTTATTAATGAAGTCCATGACATTTTAAAGACACCCTATGAAGAGAATATACAGGCTGAATTGGCCGGTTATGCAGACCCACCTCCAAACTGGGCTAAAGGACTACGAGTGAGCTGTTCATCTTGATTTGAACTATTTAAAAAAAACTAATGCTAATTATTTCGTCTTTTTGTTCATTTTTATTTTATTCGATTTTCAATAGGCCAGACCCAAAGAAAAGAGTTTGTCAATGGATTTCGTGCACCTTTAATTTCAGAAATGGAGTGTTTTCTTCTTTTTTGAAAAAAAAAGTCAATGGATTTTGCTTGCCTCACTATTTTTAAAACTTTTTTCTTTTACTGATTCTCCTATATCAACCAATTAATTCTTTTGTTTCGATTTCTCTAAAAACTTTTGTCGAAGGCTGGGGGAAAAAATCTCGTTCGCTCCACTTTTCCATGGAAAATCCATTGAAACAATTCGCTCGCTCACACAATTTTTCGAAAAGTGAAATCCATTGCCCAACTTATCTTTTTGGCTAGGCCTCAAGAATAGTAGAGTATAAGCGTACAGCTATACGCTATTTAGGCTCGTTGGTGGCCTTATCTTCTTCTTTTTTTTGGGTGGGGGAGGGGGGGGGGATTTTTCAGCGACCCATCTTTGAACTATTGCTTCTATGCTTGGCGAGTAAATCACCAGTGCTGCATTCAAGCATCATGTCATCTCTATGCCATGGGAGAATTACAGTATTATATTCTGGAATTGTCGGCATGTGTGCAACACTGGCGAGTAGATTCGCCAGGGCTGCATCATGACGACTAAGTATCCACCATGGTTAAGTCATTGGTAAGCTTCCAGTGATACAAAAGTCGTAAAACCAACGTCTTAGGTGACGTGGAGAGACAGGTCAAATAAGTAGGAGGGGGGGATCTGCTAGTCACACTACATGCGTCACACCAGACACTTGCCCGAGGCCTAAAGCCAATAAGCACGCTATTTAATTCAGGAGAAGAGTCTGATTATCTTTTATTACTACCGGTATGATGGGTCGGTAGAGGGCGTGGCTTTGTAGATGTATTTTTGTAGTACTGACAGCATTAATCTGTTTCACCTCCGGAAGCGTGTCCATTAACCCTGTAAGGGCCGTATAGTGCTTTGATGTGCTGTGCCCTTTGACGTCATGATGCAGCCCTGGCCAATCTACTTAACAGAGCTCTATTTTTTGTATTTATGCATCATACCGACTCTTCTTTCGGTTACTGTAGTAACACCTGTCGTCATTGTGCAGTGTGCTTTTAAAATGGCAATGCAGACCTGGTGAGTTTGTTGCCATGGCTGCATTCATGCATACTGGGTTATAGTGGAAAACTAAAGAAGAGCAAAAATGTTTGGAGGATATATTTATTGATTGATAAATAATGTATAATATAACATAAGGGAATGGGCGAAACTGTATATATATATGTATGAATATGTATGGGTATAGTAGATATACATTGAATAAATGGGGGGAAGTAGTACACTTTAAGATACAGTACAGTGAGGCTAATATAATAAGAGAAAAGAATGTTGTCGCATACATTAAGTCACATGCAAATCGAGCAAATCCAGTACGCGGGCCACGCAGTAAATAACGAATATAAAGAATATACATAAATAATGTCATAAGGTCCTATAATGGTAGACTTGGTTACAATAAGAGTCAAAGTTATTTGGATTGAATATATTCGGCTCGGGGTCAGGGCCTAGAACCCGAACAGGAAAGCAACAAATAAACTAGGATCCGGGCTGAGACAGCTGGTGGGAAAGATAACAGCGGGATAAATCCAGGTCAGGAGATAGGCTAGGATCGGGAAGACGAACGGCGAGTGGGGAACGCGGCCTCAGCGATGGGAGCGAGTAGTACAGGCAAATGGGGCTATGCGTCAGGGTTAAAATCCATATGGCCGGGACGTCCGTGACCAGGGCCTCCGGGAACAGCATGTGGGGTAGATGGTGAAGGAGGCGGTTACCAGGGCCTCGAGAGCAGCATGGGAAGGTAGGCGACGACACAGGCTGAAGGCCAGCCCCGAACACAACATGGCCACGACCATCCCCTGCCTAATTTATTCAGGATAATCTTGAGTAGGGCCGCCTAATTGCCAATCAATAAAGGATGAGGCATGGTAGCGACGGGTGGTCGATATGAGCCGGGTGTAGCCATGGGAGGGGGTAGCCTAGGAACCGACTGATAGGAAGCTGGAATGAAAGAAAAACACAGTATAAACAGAAAGGCATGGGTTGGCAGTCAGTTATCAGTGAGCGTTTGGGGAGTACGATCGAGAAGACCAGATGGCACTGTGTAACTCCTGAGGAGTATGTGTGTGGTTCTAAAGGTTTAACATCGGTTTAACATTGACTAACAACAGTTTCCTGTGATTTAAACATTGGAAAAGATGGATCATTGGAATCCGTGCATTGAGGTGTAACGTTTCAATTGGAGATATTATGTAACAACACTGCCACCGGAGTTGTATATTGAGTATTTGATCCATGTGCTAATCTGGAGTCCTGTATTCCGGAGAGAACCATGGAATTAGTGATACAGTATACCGGCTTTATCAGCATGGAATTGGAAAGCCAATTATTTAAACTAGCCGACCTGATGAATTGGAAACTGATTGTATGTGTATATCCCGGATCCATAGTGGTGACCGGAGAGTAACCAATAGATTGCACCTGTGTTCTCGTAGAACAGATATCAGACCATCCGGTATTATAGAGAAGCGTATGAGATCGGCCTCGGGGCATGTTGATGAGTATGATATGGACGTATAATGACATAACTGAGATTAGGTTGAAGGTATTTATTAGTTGAAGGAACGGAGACTTATACATTCCGGATATCCTAAAGGATTCCTGCTGGATATTTATATGTATACTTTGCCTTGACTAAGGCCGTCGCGTATAATTATCAATGCAAGCCCTGGAGCTAACTGACAATAACGAGGTACATATCTCTATATATATGGAGGGAAGGCTGTGATTATAATATAACCTGTGAAGGTGCTCTATATATATACTATAACATCCATAACATCAAATAAAGCTGGATCTCACTACCCTTGCGTTATCTTTGGGCGGAAGCCTACCTCTGACTTGTTCACCCCACAGAGTAGGAACGTAGAAGGCGAATGCTGGACCCCATTTAAGTATACTAAAACGCTATGTTTATATAGGACATTAACAATAGCCCAATACTGATGCTAACGGGTACGCATTAGAGCACTATAATGCGACCTTTAGGGAGTGATCATTTTTTATCAACAGGGGGGGGGGGGGCAAAACAATTTGGACCCCATTGACCGGGGGGGGGGGGGGAAATTTGGACCCCTCTTGGGGGGGGGGGAAAATTCAACCTGTTTTGAGTCAAAAGCCCGCGCGTTACTATGCTTTAAAGGGCCCACGCGCGCGAGCCGATTTTCGGCCCTAAGGAGGGGGGGGGTAAAAAATGTTGACCCCTTGACCGGGGGGATGTAAAGATTTTGCACGCTCCGCGCGGTAAAAACCCACCACCCCCCCCCCCCCAGTCTGCGGCCGAGTAGTCTCTGCGCGCCTCAAGTCTCCAACGTAGCCTTCACTCTCCAGCAGAGGTTTGGTATTGACTAACTATGGGTGGCGGCCATTATCCACCCCGGTGGATATTGGAGAGTGATGGAGAGCTGAGCCTTACAGAGATATAATTCAGTCCCACGGGTGGAGACATCTAGCGTCAATATCTCGCGATAGATTGCCCCCCCCCCCCCCCCCCGTTGTTAAAAATGATCACTCCCTTAAAAACGTTTACCAGCTCCCTATATGACATGTGGTAG